>OZ023317.1:28934100-29121600 GCA_964007375.1 Ophion obscuratus | reverse complement strand
AAAATACTCTTTTTTTTTCATATTTTAAATATATTTTTATCACCAAATATTAAGCAACCAGCGAAGAAAATGATTTTTGAGCAAGACGAAAACGACCCACTTTCACGGATCGAGGGTTAATATGTGTGAGACTTTTGGATTGTCATGACAATAACAACAGAAGAAGCGCGAATAACAGCTATCGAGCTCAGATTTACGACACGACTCCTGCACGCGAGATGTATTGGTCCAAGTTAATAAATACGAACCGCATTATTTTCTAAGAAGTATAATTATGATTCCCTTAAATCCCTCGACCGTCCCCATAAATCAGAAGTAGGATTTGGGAACGCGAGCAGTAAAAAGTGAAGATTTTCGCGGAGAAAAATAGCGTCAACCTCAGCGTTGCTTGGGTGGCCATTTTTTGCGTTTATTGGCTTACTCGGGCTACATTTCCGGAGAGACGCGTTTAGTTTGTTAAACAGCGAAATATATCGGACACGAAACCAGCCGACGTTCAGAAAACCAACGTGACGGGAGAAGAAAAGTCGATGAAAACCGACGAAGACAAACCAAGGCCGAAAGAAACGCGTTGCTATAATTGCAACAAATTCGGGCACTTGGCACAGGATTGTCAATAACCGAAGCGCGAGAAGGGCTCCTGCTGTAACTGTGGTGAGATGGGCGACATAGTAAAGGATTGTCCGATGAAATCTTCACCACCAACAGACGTTGCAGCAGTCGACGAGGCCGACGACGAGAAGCAAGTCTACTCTGTGTCGGGCGGTACAGAAGAAGAAGAGACCTTTTTTAGAGAGGTCGAATATGAGATAAGTCACTCCGAAAAGAGGCACAGAATTACGCTGATGATGTTAATGGATACAGGTAGCAAAATCAGTTTCGTAAAAGAAAGTCTTGTTCCGAAAAAATCTGTAGAGTCAGTCAGTGAGTCATCTCAAAGCTAACACGGCATAAATCGCTCTCCGTTGCGTATTTCCGGGTATATACGTTTGAATATCACTCTCAAAAAAGAAACGATAAATGATTTTACAGTTCTTGTCGTTCCGGATGCGACAATGGTAAGTCCGATAGTACTGGGCCGCGATGTGCTCAAAAAATCCGGCCGGGCTCAGAGAAAAATAGAAGCTCAAGCTATCGACGATATTTTGAACGTAGATATAAGCGATCCACGAGACTTAATATCAAAAACCCTTAATATTAACCCTGAGGCACCAGCGGAGGTACAGTCGAGCCGGCGAAAAAATTTTGAGTCTCACTACGTTGAATCCGAAATATCGAAATATCCGAGAGTCGACATGGAGTTGAAAATAATTCTGACAGACGAAAAGGCGTTTTACTTCAATCCGCGTTGATTGTCGATTACCGAAAAAGAAAATTTAAGAAAAATACTCGATGATCTCTTCAAAAGAAAAATAATACAGCCGAGTAAGTCCGAGTTCGTTTCTCCGATTATCCTAGTGAAGAAAAAGAATGGTGAATTTCGCCTCTGCGTCGACTATCGAGTATTAAACAAAGTCCTCCGTAGAGACAACTATCCATTACCATTAATAGAGGATCAAATCGACGCACTCGTTTACTGCGTTTACAACCCTTTGGAGTGTTCGAATACTTACGAATGCCTTTCGGGCTCAAGGTTGGACCGTCGAGATTTCAAAGATTCGTAAACAAAGCGTTAGCCGAATTAATAAGAATCGGAGAAATCGTGGTATATATGGACGATATGTTGGTCGTGACCTCGACTCTAGAACATCACCGTGAGGTGTTGGGAAAATTGTTCCAGTGCCTAGCAGAGAATCTATTGAAGCTCCGACTCGATAAATGCAAGTTCTCCCGAGTCGAAATTTTCAGCCTATTTTGCCCCTCCAGATCCTTACAGTGGTAGGAGATAAAGGCAGTAAAAGTAGCTTCGTATTCAATATAAAATGAGCTCCTACTCAGGGCCTAGAACGGGAACAAATTTCCCTTTTCTCCACTTGCAGGTGCTAAGGAGGACGTCGATCGGCACACGTATACACGCACACGCATACACTCTATTACGCATATGGAGAAACATTTGCCTGAATACGCGCATGCGTAGACACACGTATATACCCGCACACATACACGCCTAAGTATACACCAACACACGTACACTAGTACCTAACGCATGCATGCGTGCTTGCTATAGGGATCCGCGTATACATACATACGTGAAGGCAATTCCTATCAAAAATACTGTAACTGTTTGCCCAAGATCCATTTTTCCCACTTTGGAGAGTTGCTGGAGCTGCAGGGGCAAGTTTGAAGCGAATGCGAAAGGTTCGCTGGCTGGAGATAATGGAATAGCCATTGGAATAGTACGCCTCTACGTCGAACGCGCGGTCATACCTAGTCCAACGCATGATGGTTACTGAAAACTATCAGACCCCCTCTTTTGAATGCGACCATCCCCACCCTCGGTTCGTCTAAATAGCCAAATGCGCGATAGGTCCAAACGGAATCAAAAGAGGAGCTGTAACGACTTCAGTTAGGTTAGGTAGGAGTATAAGGGCCTATGCAGGAGGTAAGCAGCAAAGGAAAAGCATGTTTGGACCCATAGTAGGACTTCTAGCAGTAAGCAGACTCAAGTGAGGCTGACATAGGATCAAAGGTCTTTAAAATAGGCTGAAAATTTCGACTCGGGCTTGCACACGGAAATAGTGTTTTTGGGTTACGATATTTCCGAGAACGGAGTCCAGCTGAATAAAGTGGGAGCCGAGGCAGTCGAGAATTATTCGATCCCACAAAACGTAAGAAGTCTGCAATGTTTTCTCGGAATGGCTTCTTTCTTTCGAAAATGTATCGAGGGCTTTTCTCTGATCGCAAAGCCGTTGCATGAATTGCTGCGTAAGAACGTAGAATTCAAGTTTGGAGACGAACAATTAAAAGCATTTGTCGAGCTGAAAAAAAATTGCAAGAGGCTCCTGTACTCAGTATATACAGCCCTCACGACGAAACGGAGCTTCACGCAGATGCTAGCGCACACGGATTTGGGGCCACGCTCATGCAAAAGAAAAAAGACCTCGAATTCCACCCAATATTTTATTTCTCAAAAAGGACGACCGACACTGAAAGCCGTTACCATAGTTTCGAGCTAGAGATGATGGCCGTTATCTATGCGTTGCATCGTTTCCGCATTTACCTGCACTGTATTAAATTTAGAATAGTCACGGATTGCGCGTCGTTACCGATGACTCTAGACAAAAAGGAAATAAGTCCGCGAATTGAAAGGTGGGCGGTCAAGCTCATGGAATACGACTACGTTTTAGAGCACAGAGCTGGTACTAGGATGCAGCATGTAGATGCTCTCAGCCGCGCCACGAATATACTCGTGATCGAAGATAACCTTTTGGAATTAGAGCTAGCGATCAGTCAAAACCGCGATCTAACGATACAAAAACTTCGCGAAAAACTCGAAAACGCGGAAGATAAACAATTCGAGATGCGAAACAGACTCGTTTACAAGAAGAAAAACTCAGAATTAAGATTTTATGTCCCAGAGAAAATGGAAATTCATGTATTGCGAAAATCTCACGACGATCTAGGTCATTTTGGTCCCGAAAAAACACTGAGCGCGATCGACAAAACTTACTGGTTTCCACAGATGCACGATAAGAGTAAAGATTACATCCGTAATTGTCTAAAGTTTATTGCGTTTTCGTCATGCGTAGGCAAAGCCGAACGGTTCTTGCATCCCATTCCCAAGGGTAACGTGCCGTTCACGACATTTCATGTTGACCACGTAGGGCCTATTGACAAACGACATTTGATAAAACAACACATCCTCGTAGATGTTGACGGATTTACGAAATTTACAAAATTGTACGCGACCAAAACGACGGCGTCAAAAGAATCGGTTGAGAGCTTGAAACAACATTTTTCAAATTATAGCCTCACTGTTGTGACCGATAGAGGTACCAGTTTCACGTCCAGTGAGTTCGAAGATTTTCTCCGAGAAAATAACGTTCACCACGTTTGGTGACCACGGGCTCCCCGAAAGCGAACGGGCAGGCTGAACGTGTTAATCAGGTATTGGGTCCACTTATTGCTAAACTAGTCGATAACCCTTCAGGGAAATATTGGTATAAAGTACTCGCCGAGGCTGAATACGCGAATAACAATACAATACACAAATCGACAGGCAACACTCCTAGCCGACTACTATTCGGGGTGAATCAGCGAGGTCCGAGCGTCGACGGGGTTAAAGAGTATTTAGAGGAGACGATCGTGCCGTCACAGCACGATCTCACAATGATCCGCGCGAAAGCCGAGATAAAAATTCAAAAAAGTCAAAAGTATAATCAGCGCTATTTCAATAAAAGTAGAAAAGAGTTGCGTAAATTCAAAGAGGGCGATTACGTAGGAATTAAAAACTTCGATAGTACTCCAGGCGCTCCGAAAAAGCTAATCCCAGATGTTAAAGGCCCATACGAGACCGTCAGAGTACTCCGAAACAATAGATATGTAGTTAGGGACGTGGAAAACTCCCACGTATCGCGTCGTCCTTGTGAGGGAAAGTGGGAAGCCGCTAACATTGGACCTTGACACAACGGAATAACCGCTGTATCGAAAAATTAAATCTTGTATCCTTAGATTATAAGTAATATATTTAACAACATTTGTTAACCACATTTTGTAATATCTGAGTCCGAGGCCGGACAAAGGTCAGGAAAGGCCGAATTGTGAGACTTTTGGGTTGTCATGACAATAAGAACAGAAGAAGCGAGAATAATAGCTATCAAGCTCAGATTTACGGCACGACTCCTGCATGCGAGATGTATTGGTCCAAATTAATAAATACGAACCGCATTATTTTCTAAGAAGTATAATTATTATTCCTTCAAATTCCTCGACCATCCCCACATTTGCGAACGTCTTGCTCTTTTTGTATTTACAAGGATTTGTTCGTTTAGATTAAAGTATTAATTTTACAAATACGATATAATGTTGAAGTAAATGTTTTATACTTACGTTTTAGTAGTTCTCACCAATCAACAAATTTCGCCTTGCAGACGAAAACTCGAGAAGCTCTCACCGATCGTTGGGTTTTTCCTTTTATAACAGAAGTTCATTGTTCCTCGGAGTGCTCAATGTAATATTATATAAGTGGATGTATACGATAAGGGACACCAGTCCCGCTTGTCTACTGCGATGCTATTCACTATAGTAGGCAGTAAGTTTATATCGCAAGATGCAATTAGTAAAACTCCTATTGGAAAAACGTAGAATTAATGTTATGCTATGAGAATAATTGTAAAAATATTTTTGAAAATTTCGATAATGAAGGTACGAATTAAAGGAACAGCTGAAACGATAATTTATTTAAAAAAATTAAAATCAACGCACAACACGAGGCACATAAAACGAAAAATTTGCAGTAAAACTCGCTGAAAAAGAAAATTAGACTAAAGGGATTGAATGTAGGCAAACGGTCGTGACGAGAAACTAAAACAAAACAAAAATGGTCGGGTGTCGCAAACATAGACGCGACTTTGTCCGCGAGAGACAAACGCCGAGACACCCGGTAGATGTCATTTTTTCTGATCACTTATATACGGGCAAAAATTACTTACGAACAAAACACTTGCATGAACCTTTGATGTATCCTCAATCAATGTTCTGTCAATTTTTTTCCAATTTGCAAGCGCGCACGTTTTTTGTTTAGCACTAGGTGATATCACAAAGAATGCCGGTATGGGAACGCTGTCGGCGTAAATCTCGCTCGTGGCCGCGCGGCAAGTGAGACGCGAGTGGAGAAAGAAGGGACGATAAGGCCGGCGCAGTGGACGAGGAGGCGAGAAACTGACGGCCAAGCTTTCCATGGGAAGAACGAAAACCGTTGGATGGTTCTCGAGAATTTTGCGCATATTTTTAAGCATTGAAAGATACGATCTTTTTTTCAAATATAATGCCGAGAAGTCCATACATCGATAATTGTATGACTGAACGCTGATTAACTTTTATTTTTTTTTCATTCCCGACAACCGGCAGCGCGAGGAAAAAAAATACAATAAACTTTGAAGAATTATGCCGCGAAGTGCGAACGTCGACGACTGTATGACTTAACGCTGATTAATTTTTTTTTCATTCCCGGAAACCGGCAGCGCGAGGAAAAAAAAGAACAATAAACTTTAAAGAATTATGACGCGAAGTGCGTACGTCGACCACTGTATAACTTGAGTTTGTCTCCCGCTGACAACGACGCTGTTTGCCCCGCCTGACCGTGATCGCGTCTCTTTTTCGCGTTACCTTCGTTTGCCTTCATCACATTTTTCCTTGATTTTTATTCTTTTATTTTTTACCGTTGACTTGCAAATTGAATTTATTTTTTTTCCTCGCGCTGCCGTTTGGAGGGAATGAAAAAAAAATCAGCGTCAAGTCATACAGTCGTCGACGTACGCACTTTGCCGCATAATTCTTCAAAGTTTATTGTATTTTTTATCCTCGCGCTACCGGTTGTCGGGAATGAAAAAAAAAAGAAAAAAAAATCAGCGTTCAGTCATACAATTATCGATGTACGGACTTGTCGGCATTATACTTGACAAAAAAGATCGATTCTTTTAATGCTACAAAAATTGCGCAAAATTCTCGAGAACCATTCAACGGTTTTCGTTCTTTCCATCTTGCTCGAAATACGCCTTCAACTCGCCGCTACAGCTTGTCACCAACTCCTCGCTTCGTTGCCGCAATAGCGTGCCCTAATTGAGCCTACAACCGAACGGCACGACGCGCCGTCACTTTGCCGTTCGTTTGCTGTTTCTTCGTTTCTGATTTTTTGATATAGCATAGCATAATGACGTGCTGTCCTGATGTCATACTTGTGTTGTGAGCACATTACTGACTGTGCGAATAGCGAGTGTTAGAATACCGTGCCCTAACTAACAATAAGCCTACAACCGAACGGCACGTTGAGCCATCCCTTTGCCGTTCGTTTGCTGTTTTTTTGTTTTCTATTTGTTTTATATAGCATAGCAACATATCGTGCTATTCTCTTGCCATACTCGTATTGTTAGCATTTACTGCGAAAAGGGTGTCATTCACTTGTCAATTTTGTTGGCAACTTTACGATGCTCCTCTTCGCAACTAGACCATCAAATTGATGTACGTGTCGTTAGTTTGCAGCTCAGTTCGGAAGCAAACTCTACAATATTTACATAATGAAATTGCGTTTCGTAACGTCGAGTTGCTGTTGTTATTCTGTTTCTCATTTTTTCACAGCACGTTTGTCTATCCGGGTATATGCTTACTTCGTAACGCATTTCATTTACTCATCGCCCATCGCATTTGCCAATTTTTCACGTGAAACATTACGTTCTTTTGCTGACCTCACATTCGCAGAAGACAATGGAAGTTTTCCTTTTTTGTGGTTGCTGCAGAAAGACACGACCAAGTGTTGCGAAAAATAGATTATTCTTTATTTCACAGAAAATCCACGGTGTAATTTTTACAATATTTAGGACCAGACTTGGAAAACATACCAAAAGAATTTTTAAGCTGACATTGTTATAAAACAATTTTTTGATGCACGCGTGCCCCAATATTGTATTGACAAGAATTTAAAAAAATATTCGTACTCTTCTTTCAAATATATTTTGAGAAACCAATTCTCAATGAAATTCATTATATTGAAAAAAAATTGACTTCGAAAATTGACAGATGGTTTTCAACGAATTCTTAAAATATGACAATTCCAAAATATTCTTTGAATATTACGTAATAATGCAGCGGTCTGCACAAACCATTGTATCTACCACGTGTATAAATATTTTTCGATACAAAAATTGTTGAAGATACTCAAAACCCATTCTTTCGTGTAAAACAAAAAAAAAGGTTAATCTGGACACGTTTTCCCATAAAAAATCGCAAAAATTCCACATATTTCCGGCCACAAGCTCGCTGCAACCCGTTGACTAGGATGCAGTGACGTTTTTAACCCTGCAAATCGATATTACTCAATTACCACTCGATTATTGTAATATATTCTTGAATTTACCGCAAACGTCACAAATTATCGATGATTCAAAATATAATCGTTAGTTCGCGGTGGCGTGCGTTCATCATCGATTTGTGTAAATTCTCAACAAAACGTTTACCCAGAATTTCCTATCTTATTAATATGGAGTAAGCTGTAGAGTACCGGTTGCCTTTTTTTCACAGCACAATGACGAGACGTGGCTATAACTATCAGACACGTTATTATAGATCGATATTCCTCACCGGATCGTCATTGCAATTATTCAAATGAGACTTCCTTCCCCTCTTTTATTATCTTTTTCATCGTAATTGCAACAGAAGGTAAAAAGTAAGCCAAGAATCTGCAAAGTAATTTTGCAGAACGCGCGCGGTGATGAGTCAAAAGGTATTATAGATTTCTGCATTATCATTCGAGACAAAGGCAAGAATACGCGCGTCGAGTGACAGCGACGCAGCATGTTTACATTGTTAAATAACTCATCACACCGGTCAATTTATGACGCTTTACATTTAATTAATTAAACAACCGAACACGAATCGTTACGTGAATTATTTATCCGAGCAAGAGAAATGTCCAGCAACAGAAGCACACGCGAAGTTTTACTGTCGCTCGTTGACGATATAGAACTGATAGCCAAGTAAGTTGCAAACATAACCTTTAAAAACGCTTCACTTCCCATACTCCATGGGTTGTGTCCATACAACGTTCTTTCCATACAAGTATTTTGCAAATGTAACCACAAAATATTAACTTCCCATAGACGAATATTCATCTTCCATATATTTTGATTCGGTGCGATCGTCCTCGACGGACGGGCTTTCATACTCTTTTCTTCCTCAAGGGAAATGATCGAGAACACCATAGCTCAAAAACATCTGAAGTTATCGAGCGCTGAGCACGCTCAACTGACGGATCTTCTAGTGGCGAAGGACAACGAACTGAAGAACACACTGAAAAAGGCTGCCGACCAGGCAAAAATTGAACTGAAGATGGAAGCTCTCAAGGCCGAAGTAGAAAAACAAGATCAGGATATCCAACAGTTGCAGAGACAGTTGAAGGAGGCGGAACAAATTCTGGCTACCGCCATTTATCAGGCTAAACAAAAATTGCAATCCATAGCCAGGGCTAACAAGCGACCTGTACCCTCGGAGGAACTCATCAAATTTGCACACAGAATAAGCGCAGCCAATGCTGTTTGCGCTCCTCTCACATGGCAACAGGGTGATCCACGAAGACCTTATCCCACAGGTAGAAATTGCTATTCGTTCTGATAACTGAAGTCACCGGAATCTCTGGAATATGAAATATTGACGAATCTTCGTAACGTATTACTCGAATTTCGAAAACTGTATGAGAATTGTGAGTAGAAAAGGATACAACACCATCGGTTACTCAACATATTCGGGCAATCTTTTTTAGCCCGTTTAAAAAAATAAAATACACTTTAGTAGTCTTTAATCCTTAAGGGGAGAGTAGGGGTTTCAGTGTGAAAGAAAAACACGTTTTTGCGAATTTTTTCATCTATATGGATAGAGTAAATTTATTGGAACCTTTTGTACATTGTTATGTATCATTTCAAAAACATTCCGTGAAATTTGTACGCGAAAATATCCACAAACAAGCCGGTGACAAAGCTTTTCCAAGAACGTCTTTGGAAAAACACGATTTGCGGTGTTCACTGTATCTCAGCTAGAAATTATCTGGAATCAAGTACCATTAAATTTAGTCAAAGTATCATCAAATCCTCCCCCGGATGGTCTTTGATAATTTTTTTTTTTCGTTTCTAAATTTTTGGTGGTCATGTAAAGTGAAAAGTGCTATTTTTCACAAAAAATTCCGCCATTTTGGGGGTGGAAAACCCCCTCAATGTAAAAAATCTCAAAATAACTGTTGAGGGGAGGTATTTTATATGTAGAAAGTGTGTACCAAATTTGAAATAAATCGGTCGTGTAGATTTCGAATGGCAGTGAACACGGACTTTGAAAAAGTGGTTTCGAGAAAAAACGTGGCACCGGCTTGTTTGTGGATATTTTCGCGTACAAATTTCACGGAATGTTCTTGAAAGGACACTTAACAATGTACAAAAAAATCGCAAAAAAGTGTTTTTTTTTCACGATGAAGCCCCTACCCTCCCCTTAAGAGATCGTCACAGTGTAACGGGTCGAAAAATAGCTGATTTTCGCGATTTTTTTCGATGGTTAAAATACGCTAATCAGTCAGATTTTTTATGACAAAAAAAACATTCATGCAGAACAGAAAATGAATTTTTAAACGTTTATTTTTTTACATTTTCCTTAACGGTTGAAAATGTCTTCGAAAAAAAGGAGTCCTCACGGTGTACACGGTTGTGGCCGTAAATATTATCAAAACAAAATTTGTTAAAAGATTATCAATTAGTCAAAAAAAGCTGCTATCTTGCTACGGAGGTGTTTTTTCAAATAAAAAATGACAAAATCTTTTTCGTTGACAAAAATATGACAATTTAAAAAAAAAAGCTTCCATAAACACAAAGAATGGCGCGAAGAATGTTGTCTTCAAACTTGAGAAGGATAGCTTAAAAACTCTTCGTTTGAGCGAGTACACTGTTTTGAAAAACACGTTTAAAGTTTCGAGTGCGGAATTTTCATATAAATTGTCTACTTACGATCAATCGGCGATGGCCATGTTTATAACCGTCTATACTATCGGGCAATGCAAGAAAAAATCGATTCTTTGAAAATTTTACACTGTGATTATCCCTTAAAGAAAATATCAATGCCAAGACTTAGACGAATGTGACTAGCAGACGAAATTCCGTAGCAGAGACTTTTCAGTGGAAATGCAAAAATGTCTAAATTCAACTAAATTTGTGCTAAATTTTTTATTCCAGTTTATTGTTAGGTATAATAATTGATTGTGAGTTATTTTTATTCAGTGCTACTATAATTTACCAATTATTCAGATGGGCGCTGTTTATGTCCGACAAAATACGACCCTCCGCGAAAAGAATACTGTAATCTTTCTATCAACGAGTTTCCAATGGTCGCTGTGATTTATGAGTATATGGAAGCCTCACAGAGATTTGAGCCTCTGCAAAATTTATGACCGATCTACCAACCCGTTGAAGGTGGAACACTTTTAATTTGCAGTAATTTTGTATGCGCTCTTTTGAGGTGTTTCATTCTTAGATGAGGTGAAAAAAGGCATTTTGACCCTAGAACTCTCCGACGATGAGTTTACAACATTGGGAGCAGGAAAAAAATCTCTTTGAATGCCCTCATGTCGTTTTAATTTTCGTCAGATATCGAGATGAGATTGGGGTACCTGGGGCGCCTGAGCGATCTTCCATTGAACGGGCAGATGCTCGGATCGCATCCAGGAATTACGTCGGATCTTCACAGAGCTGGACATCCGCCCGGTGGTAAATTGAAGATAAGATTCGACATTCAGGAGCGACGAATTGAGCTACATCGTTTTCAGGATTGTCCGATGTTGTATTTGCAGAACCACCGATAACGCAAGCCAATCAGTTCGCCTGGCATCCTTCCGGTGAACTTCATATGTCCGTGAGTGGCCAAGGAAGCGTCGCTATGAACACCCACAAGCAAGAAAACGAGGACGTCGAAGTTATGTCGACGGACACGTCGAGCAGTTCCTCCAGCGATTCCCAATAATTCGGCGACAATTTCAATTGAACTTTATCCTATTTTTTAAAATGTATTTCCAGGAATTTTTTTTGTAGCAAAATCCCGTAGTATTTTTTCTTCAACCCTATACACAACTTCAACTTAAACACTAGTCACAGTCTCTTCGTCTCGCGAGACTCTTCGCTGATCAACGACGAATCTCGAGGAATTGCGGAATTTATTGCAAGCTATTGTCGACTTTGAAAACTCACTCGAGCAGTATCTCGGGTAATAGTTTTTGCAAAGTCACGTCTTTGAAGTGCTTCTCAACGTTAGCCTGAAAAATGGCAATCTGAGTGTCTATTTTTTTCTCGTTTGAAATATGATAAAATTCCGTTGACTTGGATTACTAACGAGGAGCTCGGATTCGTTGAATTTGCATTTTTGAAATTGCACATTTTGTTGAGTAAACGTCAGTCCGAATAATTGGCAATCTTTCTCGATCTTGCTGATGTCGGTGTAGAGTAGAATTTCCTGCAACTTCAGTCCAGGAAACGTCAGAGCTTGGTTGTTATAACCGAAACTCATAATACGCAGAGCGTTCCTAAAAATACGAATAGATTACCCTTTTGTAAATTATCGCGTTCAATCAATTAATGAAGAATCGAAATTTTTGAAAGAAATGATTAGTCGTCACTTCGCCGGATGATTCTCCAGCTTGAGATCGGTGGAGATTTATTAAAACTTGTAGCCGCAAAAATGACCTTGACCCTGAAATTGAAGATCAAATTTTTTTATTGTCTTGAAAAATTCTACTCGTCAAGCAGAACAAAAGTGTCTGAGGGACCATAGGTCAAAAATGCGATCTTCTTGGTGGAAAAACAGCTCAAAAACAAAGAAAATCTTTAAAATCGTCCTTTTTAAAATCGTTTAAACGGGCTCAGAATAGATTATATAATCATGAAAAAAGCCTGCGTATGTTTGTGTTCGTGTGTGCAAAGATCAGTGCTCCACCTTCAAGAACGCCGAAATAGGATTCATTTTATGCACAATGGAGCACACTGGGGTCTCCCCGGGTCGGCGCTTTCCTCAATGACATGTTTGGTACCCGATGAATAGGACCCGATGAATGTCCTGCGCCACGCCTATGACCCCCTCGCTCTCCGGATCTCAATCCGTTCGATTTCTTTTGGGGAGCTTTGAAGACGATTGTTCACCGATCTGGTAGGGCAATGAGGACGGTAGCAGATCTGCGACGCCGGATAGATGAGGGCGTAGCAAGACTAATGAGAAACCAAGACCTTCTCGCCCGCGTTAGGATAAATTTCGAGGAAACTACGGGCGTGCTTGCGCTATGGAGGACGACATGTTGAAGCGGGAGTCCAAGCTCGCATGTTGAGGGCGATTAGAGCAAACGGTGCGATTCTTTGGGTTTCGCGTTTACGTCGCCCGCGTCGACACAACGAGGCAAACCAGGATTAAAGCACTGCTCGGCTAACAAGGAACATCCCTCAGGTGACAACCTTCGATTATGTTGAAATTTGGATATGTTATAAAGCGCCGAAAAGTAAGCGATACTTATTTTTTTTATCGGCGGAAAACGGTTTTAAGGGGGTGAAACCACCCCTTAATATAGGGGTGGTTTATCCCTTAATTTTTTTTGCAATGTCACTATAGTGGTTTTTTCAGTGCTTCGGATTAGAATTTTCTTTTTTGTTTCATTAAAATCGGTGGACTCCTTGTGTTAAACTGCTACATTACCCCTAGGAATGCTTTTTTCGAGGGGTGGTTTCACCCCTTAAAACCGTTTTTTCGCCGATAAAAAAAATACGTATCGCTTACTTTTCGGTGCTTTAAAGCATATCCAAATTTCAACAAAATCTAAGGGTGTAACCTGAAGGATGTTCCTTGTAAGTGTTGGAATCTGACACACATAGTCAGCAGAGAGGGTTTGACGTCATTAATTACTGCAGGAGTGACGAACCGTGGAAACCTGATCTCTGCACACACGAAGACAAATACACAGGCTTTTTTTCATGATTATATCATCTATTCTGAGCCCGTTCAAATGATATTTAGGAAAATATCATTTTTAAGATATTTTTCGTCCTTGAGCTGTTTTTCCACGTAGAAGATCGCATTTTTGACCTATGGTCCCTTAGACACTTTTGTTCTTCTTGACGAGTAGAATTTTTAGGACAATAACAAATTTGACCTTGAATTTAAGGGTCAAGGTTAATTTTGCGGCTACAAGTTTTGTTAGATTTCCACCGATCTCGAGCTGAAGAATCATCTTGCGAAGTGGCGACCAATCATTCCTTTCCACCCTGTACGTTGGTACTTGAATTTAGTTACGTTGTCCTCAACTTATGAGAAATCCTACCTCTTTATACTCGGTAAGTTAGCGAGAGCAGCACATGCGAATAAGGGTGATAAGTTCCTAATGAGGCGGCAAACACGCACGTAATTATTGTTGTACCACGCGAGTGATATTTCCATCGCCAATTTGACTTCTTTCGATTCTCTGAGGTGCGAAAAAGATTATTAGAGCCGAATTTTCAGCAAAGAGGCATGTTACGCTCACCTGTAATTGCTGGGCAGGGACAATCCTCTCCGCAGCGCTGTACCTTCGCCAAGATACAGCAGTATATAAAGAGCTTCGATCTGGGCTCTCTTGTCAGTCATGCTCAGACATGTCATATATTCGTTCAAGTCACGATTCTTCTCTGGAAACGCATCTCGTTCGTCATAAAGAACGAGCAAGTGTTTGATACATTCTAGCAAATGTTGGCTATTAAACTTTGGCACATACTCCTCGAGACTTCGCTCGCACATTCTAAAAATATTTTACGTCCGGTACATTCACCAATTGGCAAGGAACTTAGAAAACAATAGTTTCCATCGTGTTTTTCCAGTAATGTTGTGTTTCTTTGTTTCGCTAGTTCACGATTAGTTGACTAATTAAATTTATGCAAGTTGGATTTTTTTTTACCGAGATACTCACCTCTCCCCGGCATAAATATGAAATCTGACTATAGGCTCGAAGAGGTATATGCTCGTTGGAACGTTTATCCTCTGTATTACGATGTCCTGCCTGATAGCTCTCAATCTATCGAAGATAAATTCATACACCAATGTCCAGCTTACGTCGGAACGTACAACTACGCTGAAAGCGAACGGAAGGTTTGAATAACTATAATAAAGTTATTCACCTCGTTAAGTAGAACAATAAGACATTTTCAGAAATGCATGATAGAAAAGTCATTCGGTAGACAATATGAGTATTAGGCCGGCACAAATTTGAGCTCTATTTTTTTTCCTTTTTCTCACCATCCAATTATCTTCTTTAAAGAAAAGAAAAATTGTCGCGAAAACTGCGAGCGGTCAAAAAATATTTAGAGGTCGCTCAAGCCTCCCAAAAATGCGAATTTTCATTGAAAAATCGATTTTTTTTCGTCCACTTCTCACCCATGAATTTTACGCTTTATAATTTTCAAATTAACCTCGCGAAACATCTAGAAGGCCGATGAATATTTAGAGGTCGCTCAAGAGCTTCGGAATGTTCAATTTGCGTCAATTTTTTTCTCTTTTCACTCATAAATTTGACGCTTTGTAAAATTTTCAAATCAATTAATCCTTTTTTCTTTAGGAACAGATCTTTCAAGTTTACCTCACACTTCTAACCCAAAAATTATTATCTTTGTTCTCCTAAAATAATTCTTTAAAGCTCTTGTCCGTAAACAAAATTATAGGTCGTTTTGTTCGTAAAACTGAAATGGCAGCTGTTTTTCGCGCATCGTAATGCGTCCAACAGTTGGTCTCGTTAGTGAAAATGGGGACCAATCGTAGTGGTACTCTGTGACGAGCGGCGCCATAATACAATAATACACAATAACACATATCTTTTTAGTTTTAAGGCTTTCACGGCTCTTTATGTAATGAGAAGAGTATGTGGCTTCCGGATGGAGGCCGTGTTGAGGATCAGCGTTGTGCCGTTTTTTTGGTGTTTGTTACTAATTATTATAACAAATTATTTAGAAAATGTAACACTTCGCTGTGTATTATGTTTTGATGCTACAAGGAATTAATGTGCATGTGAGATTTATTTTTTAGCGGAAATTGTAAATTTCGAAAACCTTAAGTGACCACTAAATATTCATTGGCTAGAGTTATCGCGAGGTTAATTTAAACATTATTAAGCGTAAAATTCACGGGTGGGAAGGGGACGAAAAAAATCGATTTTTTGAATGAAAATTTAAATTTCCGGAAGGCTTGAGCGACCTCTAAATATTTTTTTTACTGCGTGCAGCTTCGGTGACAATTTTTTTTCTTTTTACGAACAAAACGGCTGGTGAGAAAAAAGAAAAAAAAATAGAGTTCAAAATTGTGCCACCGTAATGTGTATGCACCAGGAATTTTCTTTCAAAAGTACTCTGCAGACAGCACGAGAAACAAATTCTCAATATATGCAAATGCGTTCACAACGTAAGAAGAGCAACAGCTGTACATAAAATCCGTAAAGCTTAAAGAACAAGACTACTTCCTAGATAAGCAGATAGCATTTTTTTCTCGACAAAGAACACGGAGAATATTTTTTTCTTAAATTGAATTAGTATGCATTCTTGCATGATTAACCCCTCGTGAAGCATCTGGGGTCTAGAAAGACGCCAGGTCCCTTCATTTCCGTTGCGAACGCTACAATAATGTTTTGCAAAAGTGGCTACCGCTTTTACACATTGAAATCGGAAAGCATACTCTGTTGTTAGATGTACAGGCGATAATTATATTCAGTACAAACTCCTACATTTGTTTGGGGGACAAAAGTATTGCCTTAAGGGCTTACACCTATTTGACATTTTTGAAATTATCGACTTTGGGTTTTCAAAGGATTCTCAAAATATAACATTTCAAAAATATTCCCTGAATATTTCTAGTCGATCCGCTTAGAATTGAAGAAGCTATGGGCGTGTATAGGTAAGTTCCACGAAACTAGCATTTTTTTCAAAATGACTTCAAAAACGATGACTACGATATCTCAAGAATCACTGCACCGATCAACGTTAAATTTTACAAGCATCTTTTACATAGAAAAAAGCCGTGCTTGAACAAAAAATTTTTTTTAGCTTACGTTTTTTATCAACGAAAAAAGAGAGTTTTTTTACAGAAAATCGATATTTCCCCTTTGGACGGTGGCCATTTTTTTCAAAAATCAATATTTCATTTAATATTTCGTCCAAGCACTAGATAATTTCCTGCAAAAATTAAATGCGTTTGGTTTTCTTTATTTCGGATGATTTGTTTCCAAACAGCAGTGCTCACCACGGGGGCCATTTTTGAAACAATGGTCTGCGAAAAACATTGTATTCGCCACATCTACACATATTTTTCAATGCAAACATTGCAAAGGATACTCTAAACCATACTCTTTAATGTTAAAAAAAAAAAGAATTTGTAAGCCTGCGCACGTTTGCCCAGAAAAAATTCCCGAAAATTCCTCTTTTATTCGGCCACAAGCTCAGTGTAACCCGTTAAGTAGGATGTGGTGACGTTTTCAAACGTGCAAATGGACATTACTCCTTTACAACTCGATTATTCTTATATATTCGTAAATTTACTGCAAACGTCACATATTATCGATGATTTAAAATACAGTCGTTAGTTTGCGAATACTTGCATTCATCGATTAGTGCAAATTGTCTGCAAACCATTTACTCAGAATTTCCTATCTCATCAATATGGAGTTACTTTTTTTCCTTTTGCTGCACAATGATGAGACATGGATATAACAATCAGACACGTTATTATTGATCAAAAATCAATGTAAAAAGACAATATTTCTAAGAAATTTACGAAAATTTCTCTACTTTCCGGTGATAAGCTAGGTGCAACCCGTTCACGAGTTGGGGCCCGTAGAGACCCAGAGAGCTCATTTGTCCTACAAAAATGGATGCACCTAATGACATTAAAGGGTAACACTAGAGTGGAATTTTCAAAAAATTGTTTTTTTTTTAATTGACTTAAGAGATGCTTTGAACCATCTAGAATAAGGGGAAAAATGTTTGGTACCTGTAAAATAAAGGCCCGCAGGCCTGTGTGCGAGACTTCGACCGTATTTCTCGATTTTTTTTTTCAAAACGGCACGCAGCATAACTCCAACAATTTTCATTCTTTTCTCTCCAAATGATAAGCACATCTTTGAAATAACATTCCGAAGAGAAATACGTACGGGATTTTCCATGAGTTAATTATATCATTAGTTATTAACAAATGTTTGTCCTTTTTCGTTCAAAAATTGTGTTATTACTTCAAATGCTTACCAATTACACAAAAAGTCATATTTTTAAAACCCCCTATGTATTTCTCTAGCTATACTCATGTAAATTAATATCATTTTTTTCCCCAATTCAGATTCGCGCCCGTTATGCTGTGTGCTACAGAGCATCTGAAATTCAACATGCCTGGCAACGATGGCTCCTGCGTCACCATTTTGTATAATTTTTTAATAAACATTTTTTTTGTTCACTTGGAGATATAACGAATAACATCCGTGTATATTATTATCCTCTGACTTGTCCTTTAACCCGAAGAAAAAGTGTGAAAAATCACCTAATTTTAGACGTTTACCGTGGTGTAAGCGCTTAAAGGGTGCTGTTTCTTGCTGTGAGTATGCTTGTACAGCAAGGAAGACTCATGCTGCCGACAAACACTTTTTTCGTCAAAACTTCCCGTTGGCTCTAAGAAACCTTCTTTGCGAAGAAATTCTGAAAAAGTGCTATTGCCCACAAGTAAAATATCGACAATTTACTTCTTCAATAAGTATTTGAGAGTCATCAAAAGTACAGGAGCTGGCCGGAGTTCGCTCAGATCCGTCATAGCTTTACCAGCTGATGATCGACTGTAAGATTTGACCACTTTAGCTGGATCAGCCTTGGGTCTCTTCGAGTTTTTCGTCCGTGGATCGATTTCCAAAACGTGCAACAAGCCCTCTCTCTCTCGGCTGCCGAATAAATAAAAATCAATCTAACGTCATGCTTAATATGCTTGCGTGAAAAAGTGTTTTTTTAAATACAGCCAGCACTCCTTTTCAGGACACATCGCGTAACACGTTCCTTGCGGGGTTTCCATCGCATCGGTTCGAAGATTTCGCCGATGAATTTCTCGATCTTCACGGTCACTCGACGCTCGTCATGTAGGAAGTTGTAGTTATTCCAGCTATTCGCATATTAATCGATGGCAGTGAAAAAAAAGAAACGATCGGGAAACGAATGAGGAAGGGGTGCGACTGGCGGCGACAAGCGAAGCTTCGCGTCCCGCGCGCGCGACAACCGATCGACGCGCTCCCTCTCACACGACGGCGAGTCGGCGAAGCTTCCATTGTTGACCCCTCGCTTATTTTTCAATACTTTCGAACACTTTTAACGCACACGGCTTTTATCTTCGGGACCACGTAGCCAGTAGTCGACAATCATGGAAAACGAATGTGATTTTTTTGCTCAAACGAAATAGCAATAATTGCGTACCGGTGCCCAAGAAACATCAATTATAACCTCGAAAAAAAAGAACATATATATATATACAGATATTCATAAATAAAGCAGCCCCAAGAGACCGCCGTCCGAAATAGTATAAAATTGCGGACAAAAATCCCAATCGGTAAAAAGTCGTTACGGATATCTCGAGAGTACGTACACTTGCCGTTTCACCAGTGAACGTCTGTCGATCAAAGTTGTATATCTATTTCTCGGCTTCTTTTTCCGCGATTTATTCGTCATTTTTTTATCTTTTCATTTCCCTCTACGTGTGTAATATATTATTATTGTTATTATTATTATTATTATAAGTTTAATATGCCTCTCGGTATTCAACGTCCGATGTGTATATCTCCGTTGGGGCGCATACAAGACTTCCCGAGCGGAAAAAACATTCGACAGATGGCAAAGATCATGTTATGATTGGGTCTTTTTTTTCTCCCGCAGTTAAAAAGAAAGAAAAAAAGAATCGAAAAAATTTCTAGCGAATCGTAAGAAAAAGCAGAGTTCGGTAGTCGGTTGCAAAAAAGTGTGCGCAAAACGAGCGGTTGATACGATGAAAATTGATAATCGGGCACGTTCGAAAGCAATCGTAAAGCGTTAAAATTAATCGTTGATACGAAATTGAAAGAATTTTATTCGTGCATCGCGTAGAGTGTGCGCGCGCGCGTGTGTGTGTGTATAGTCAGCGAGTGAGAGAGCAAGAGAATTGTAACATGGCGTTTGTTTCTCTCGTATGCTCCGAAATATCTATTTGGTCAATTAGCTTTCTACACACGCCCAGCTACAACCCGTGCCGAATATAACGATAATTTAGGGACACGAGGAAAAGGAAGCGAAAAATCGTTGAAAAAAAAAAGAAATTAAATTATCGACCGTAACGCGCGAGTGTTACGCGTTAAATCGTCTATATAGATATCACAATACCTCCGCACGTACATGTATGCATATATAAACGGGTTGTGTTTAATACTGGCGTGCCTGAGACGAGATCTCGAAATTATGAGGCAATATATCGTAAATCGTGACTCTTGGAATGCAATTCGCTTCGTGAGATCATAACAGAGATCGCCGAGGGACGAAGAAAAACTACAAACAAAGAAAATGACTTCCCGCAGTTGCACCAAGTCGTACAGTCGAAAGGTGAATACCGTTACACCCGGCAGTATACAATTCGACAAGCTCTTCAGGGAAAACAGCAATAGACCATCCGCCGCCAAATCAGCTGGTACCGTCGGAAAATGGGGCATCACGTCCTTCACGTCCATTCGCAGTACCAGCATCAATGGTAATGTTTGACATTCGCCTCTCCTGGGAATGTCCACATTCCCAAATTTGTATCAAGGAAGCTCCTTCATTCTATACTGACGACTCTTGTCTACATTTTGCGCTGAGTGTTGTAGAGGAGAAAATGTCTTTGTATGTTTGACAACAAACAACGCGAGAGCATGGAAACATCTAGTACAAAACGCGAGTCCTCTTACTTGAAATGAAATATTTCTCGTCTTTTGCATGTATGGATGAAGATTCTTATGACATTTTCCTTACACTCATTTTTGCAAAAAACTCGTCAGAAATTCGTATAAACGAGAGACCGATTCGATTCGCAGGAAGAAGAGACGACATCGTGAAGACGTTCGGTGCGAAGAGGGCAAAGTTGGATTACGCGAATCAGAACGCTCGCGTAACAACGATCAAGGATCCATTTTCGTTCGACCCAGATCCGGAGAGTAAAAGCGAAGCGTCGCCGGCTGTGATTCCAAAGCCCAAGAAGTTCTTCAAGAGTCGCAACGCCCCTAGCGTTCCTGCGGCTGTCGAACAGCCCAGGATACAAGATTCGTCTGTTTACAAGCAACAAGTACCTGATACCTCGCAGTACGTTCGTTCGCGGGGTCAAAAGCATAACGCGCAGCCTCAGCAAACGGTCGCTAAGCAGCAGCAGCAGCAGCAGCCACTGCCGCCGCAGCAGTCCGCGTCCAAGGGCTCGTTGGGTCACGCGACCGCGGCGTCGCGAAAGAGCGTCAACGAGACGCCGATAGTCGATAATAGCTCAATAAGCGAGACGCCGAATAATCGCGAAGACGGTAAACCACCGATAGTATTGAGAATATGCAAGGGTACGGCGAGACTCTTGTGTCCGGACGTGCAGGAGAATTTGGACTCGGAGCCCGAGACGTACAGAATAACGACGCCGCACTCGAGTCCATCGAAAATCGAGCTAGATCGTAAGAGCTTCAGCCCGGAGATAACACTGAGACAGGATACCAGAACGAGCAACAGTACGCGCGCCACCTCCCACCACCATCATCATCATCACCATCATCATCATCCCCATCAACAGCCGATGGTAACGACTGTCTCGATACCACTCGATAATTCGGACATGCGAAGAACGACGCGCAGCCGAGCCAAGAATCTTCAACAACTCGATCTGACGCACTCCTCGTCGGCCTTGACGTCGATTAATTCGACAGCGCAACAACAGCCGCAACAACCGCAAATATCAACAGCCCCACCTCCACCGACGACACCAAACACCCACAGTTCCGGTCTATCATTGACTCTGCGCAAGTCGGTGACCGACTCGAACAACACCCTCATATCGCACTACGATATTGTCAAGACTGATTGCACCACGAGTTACTCGAGCAAACCGACGATAGAGCCGCTGATAGGACGGGATCAACCCTTACCGACGACCACCCAAGAACTCATCGATATACTGTCGAGCGACGCCGACAATATGATGATACGAGGCGAAATCTCCACGATGCCGGCGAAACGACCACAAACACCCGAGGAATGCATCGACAACGGCCTCGACGACGATGCCGTGCAACATTGTTGCATCGAGTTACCAAACGCCGAACCCATGTCCACGGATCCCGAACCGGAGATGCCGGAAATTCAACCCGAGCAGGAGACTGAACCCGAGCAAACGCAAGAAGTGGAGATGGAGCTGGAAACACCCGCGCCACCATCGTTCGCCGATGTCGATAGCGCAGCGGCGAAAACGCTCGTAGATCAGGATTGGTACTCGGGGAGCGACGAGGATAGCGAGGAAGCGAACGGTATCGCCGATAACGATCGGCCCCCCAATGATCCTAGTCCCATCGAGGAGGAGCTACAACCCTTGGAAACCCTATCGATGAATCTCGATGCGAAAAAGCCAGCCACGAAGAAAGGCAGTATTTTCAAGAGTCGCTCGACCGGCGCCACCAACGGGAACAAGAGGCGAGCCTTGTACAAACACAAGTGGTGCGAGAGCGACAAGGAAACGGGAACAGCGGAAAGCACGAGCACCGGTGACGCTACGCCCAATGCAGCCGGTGGATCTCACAGTATCGCCGGCTCGGTCGCTTTTGAGGAAGAATTCGAGGCCTCCCAACTCACCAGAGTAGTCACTTATCCGGAAACTGATATGGATTTCACGGACGAGACCGAGGCCATTACGTCCATACGATGCGGCAAAAAAGTCAAGGGAGTACGTTTGCGATACTTTTTTTCATACTTTGACGCGTATCTCCAGAGCACCTTGTAAATTGTTACTTCATTATTGTTTTTCCCCCTTCAGTTCTACACTGTCGTGAAAAATGTAAAGAAGGCCCACCAGATACAGGAGAGCGGTGAATTCCAAGAGTTCAATGACGATGTAGAATATATTCTCGATACGTTGCGGGAAAACAATCCAAACGCCACACGTTGCCTTTCGGCCATTCGACTCGCCAGCAAATGCATGGCTCCGGCCTTCAGAATGCACGTTCGAGCTCACGGTACTGTGGCAAAGTTTTTCAAAGCGCTGCACGACGCCACCAAGGATCAAGTAAGTGTATTCGCCTTTTGGGCGTATTAAGGCATTGGAAATTACTCGCTCATGTGGACAGCCAGGTTACTCGACGACGAATTGAGGCCTTAGGCCACAGTAACGGGTATCAAATCATGTGCGAAATTAACCAATTTTTTGTCGTATGAAAAAGTGGTTCACTCATTACATTAATTACACATCTACTTAGTATGAATATCAAGCTGTTAGAAAATACATATATATATTTTTTTCGATGTACAAAATGGCCTACTACTAATAATTTCTTTTGTTATCTTTTATTTAGGCGCTCCGCGGCGTGACATTTAGCGTTCACAACTTTTTACCTAGAACAAAAAACAAAAATTCTCGTCAATCTACATTATAATACCTAGAGAAGTGCGTACGGAATTTAAAAAATATTGTTTTCTTCAAAAGTTGTAGGTATTTGAACTTAAGAAATGAATTTTCAGTGAAAAATTTCGTTATCCCTGCTCATAAACAGCTCATAAAATGAAAAGTTTTCGATTAATCAGAAATTCCGTACGTACATCTGCGAAATGAAAATAGGAACATAACTTTTAAATTTGAAGTAAATCGAGTGAAAATTGTTGAAGTTAGTTGTCACGCCAATTGGAAAAAAGCTCTTTCGAGAAGTTTCGGGTAGTCGGCCATTTTGTACATCGAAAAAAAAAAATATATATTTTCTAAGGGCTTGATATTCATACTAAATAGATGTGTAATTAATTTCATGAGTGAATCACTTTTTCATACGAAAAAAATGGTTAAATTCGCAAATATTTTTATATCCGTTACTGTGGCCTAAGGCCTTAAGGGGCTAGATGTACCTAGAGGCCCGAAAAAATAGCCAAATTGCGATTTTTCGCGGAAAACGGTTGGTCCAAAAGAAACGCTTTTTTTTAATACGAAAGTACATATGTCGCGAGGCAAAAAAACACCAAAAAATAAAGAAAACAAAAACATGGCTGCGGGCAGATGACATTTTTTCGCGACGTTTGGAAGTTAACAGTAATTACGAATCGTTGACGATCGTCGATATTCAAGATCATTTTTTTTAACAACGTGGCGAAGAATTGAAACTCGAGCAGCAAAGGAATATTTCAATGCAATTTTCAGGGAATATAGCTAAAAGGTGATACTATCGAATAGGAATATTTTTCGAAAAGGCACATTTTTTACCTACCTACGTACATGTAGCCCGTTGAGGGATCATCACCGTGTAACGGGTTGAAAAATAGCTGATTTTTCGTGATTTTTTTTCGATGGTTAAAATACGCTAGTCTGATTTTTTTTATATTATATCAAAGCACTCATAAAGAACCAAAAATACATTTTTAAACGTTAATTTTTACATTTTTTAAATGGTTGCGAATGTCTTGGAAAGAAAGGAGTTTTGAAAGCCGCTATCTTGCTAGGAAGGTTTTTTTTTAAATCAAAATTGACAAAATAGCGGCGGTTTGAAAAAAAATATCAAATTTAGACTATTTTTTTGTTAAAAAAATATGCAGATTTTTAAAAAAGCTTCCATAGCAAGATAAAGAATGTCGTGTCAAATTTTGAGACGGATAGCTTGAAAACTCTTCCTTTGAGAGTGTACACCGTTTTGAAAAACGACATTTCGAGAAAAACGCGTTTAAAGTTTCGAGTGCGGAATTTCGTCCAGGTATCGCGCCGTTGCTCGAATCACTTTCTCTGAGAAAGCCTCTAGCGACCGAAATTGTTCGAATTTCGCCCTAAAAGTGGAACAGCACATTCACAAGCGTCTATACCGTGGGACAATGCAAAAATGCAATTCTTTGAATATTTTACACCGTGATGATACCTTAAAGATTTACAGCTGTACTCTGAAAAAATAATGAACATGTGAAAACGCGCATTCACACAATTCGCTCGACTGTTCTTCAGAGTCTTGGATTGTGTACGGCGACGGTGATGTTCGTGTTGAGCCAAGATCGTCTAGCCATGGATTTGGATCGAGATTGCCTGGAGTTGATGCTCAGCCTTTTGGAGTCCGACGCGAGTCACAAAGATGCCCTCGACGATTGTGGGCTCAGTCGCACCGAGCTCCTGAAGAATAAGGAAAAGGTGCGGCAACTGTGCGCCGACATACAGGCACAAGGTCACGCGAAACATCTCAATCTCGATAACATAACGGTCGGCCAATTGGCCATGGAGACACTTTTGAGTCTGACGTCGAGACGCGCCGGTGAATGGTTCAAGGAGGAGCTACGGGAACTCGGCGGTCTCGAGCACATTGTCAAAACTATCAAGGATTGTCATCGCCATATTAACGCGAGCGAAGTTACGACGACCGGTTGGTCGGAACCGCTGTTGGACAAACTTCGCAAAGTCGATAGGTGTTTGCGTGTTCTCGAGAACGTAAGTATGAGCAAAAAAACGTTGACTTTGCTTCTGAGTGGAAAAAAAATCGTCGATGGATGTCAATGGAGAATTGTTGAGAGTATTTTTTCGATTGTGTATAGAAAGTTCACAGCGTTATGAGAAAAAAAAACGTTGTAGGCGTGGTATTTTTAAAAATTCTTGTTGCGGTCGAAAAAAAATTGATCCTTTGTTTTTTGGGTTCCTTTTAGTGAGCCCTGAAGCACAATATATATTTTTAACGGGGTCGTCTAGTGTGAAGGCCGTTTTTTAATCCTTTTTGGGGGAATTTTTTTTTTTTATAAACCATTAAAATAAAATAATTTATAAATCGTATATCATTTTTATTAACATTCAAACAAACTTTGTGAATTTTTTGAAGTCATTACAATCCGACCTCCGAATAAGAAACCCGACAATGAGAAACTTTCCCCAGTTTCTCACTCGAGCGCTTCCCCCACTCCGACTCGACCTCCGAGCTCGAGAATTTTGAGGGCGGAACCTCTGGTTAAGAAACCAGCCTCGGAGAGATTGTTCGGGCAAAATAGAGTGAACGTTGTAGTGTAAATTGATGTGCGCATGCGTGCATGAGTATGTGTGTGCGAGTGTGTGAATGTAACAAAAAATGTACAAGTGTATTAGAATTTTTTTGTATCCATTAAAATTCTTGTCAACATATATGTGTTGACAAGATTTCATACAAAATAAAAACAAAGATAAGGGCGTTTAAAGATTTTCATATAAAACAGCAAAAGTTTCCGAGACGTAAAGAAAAGCGTTTTCGTCTTGTTGCGTATTATTTTGATCCGCGACGCACTCAACTGACGGTGGAATATTGTCGAGAGAGTCGAACTCTGCCATTGAAGATGAATCCTCAGAGATATTGACTTCTTCTTTTATATAAATGGGATAAAACAATATGGACATAAATCTCTTTGTTTAAATTATCACCTTGTGGCGCAGATTCTGTAATATTTTCTTCGACTTGTATACTACGGTCTCTCTTACGCTTCTTTACAGTTTCGGTCATTTTATAACAGTTAATAGTAATTCAGATACAGTAGTACACAATAATATTCAATAGTATGTATATTAACGTAAAACAAAAATTCGCAAAATAAATGTCCACGCGCAGTCGAAAACATTTTTGCATGGGCGATGTGAATACTAAGTTGCAACTCGTTCGAGCAAGTTTCTTGTTGAGAGGATCGCATGCGGAAAAGAGTGAGAGAGGCAGACAGAGGTAATGAGCGCGAAGCGCGCGCCTGGTGGGGGTATGCGATATATAAGAAAAACCCTTCCCTTTGGGGGCTTTTGGTTTCTTATTCGGAGGTCGGACTGTATATAGTATATCGTCGGAGATACACCGCCCAACAGGAACACATAGATAAAAAAAGGTGCCCCACTGCTGCCATGATTCCGGTCGTTCTGCTTATCTGAAATCAAAAACCAAACGCAATTTTAATCGTGAGACTTGAGGCTCTACATGGAACTAAAATAAAGGTAGAATTCCAAAAAAAAAAATATTTTTTTACGCTTTAGAAAAAAAATTCAATTTTTCGTATTTTTTTGGGGGGTCTATATAGCTGATGAAAAGAAAACTAACGAAGGAATCTTCATTATTTTATTTCAACTTGTAGCTATGTATGTACTAAAGATGCTGTATAAATTTGAGCAGAATCAATCAGTTTTTGAGATATCATGGCAGCAGTTTGAAAAAATCGTGTATTGAGAAAAACGCGTTTGAAAGTTGTTGTATATAATTCATAATAAAAGAAATGGTCTCATCATCAATCTGCTATGCCGGGACCATAGAGTACACTTTCCTCTTCTTCAAAGAAGTCATGCAAGGACGTTTTCTCTCCTTTTGATCTGACACACTAGACGACCTCCTTAAGAATTTGAACTAATTCGGCGAAAAAAAACCTTTATTTTTATATACACCTCATTTCATATTTATATTTTTTATTTCTTTTATATTTATATTTTTTTATTTATTTTGTATTTATACTTTCTATTCATTCTATATCTATATATTGTTTGCCTATTTATCTAAAGAAAGCTATTTTACACTACGATGTTTTGATCAGGTCACTCACATGAACGAGGAAAACCAAGTTTACCTGTTGAAGTACGGGGACGGAATTATGGTCAGTACATTAGCCAGCCTGTATCATTTGTGCGGCCAAGAAATACCGACTTATCCGACCATCGACCCGGGGGACAAAACATCAACCGGCGCTGTCGTTCGTGAATGCCTTTTCGCTATTATAAAAGTTCTCATCAACCTGACGCATCGCTTTAATCGACAATGTGAGTTTACAATTGCATGAAAACGGTGAAAATTCTTGAACCTCTACGTTTTATGCACTATTGACCAATTGATTCAAGCCGACGAAGAGAATCTTAAATATAAAATTGACTTTTTATGAGAAGGGATTTTAACCGTTACCATTTGATACAGCTTTCGGCAGCAAATTAGTAGGCGTTCAAGAGGGCGTTGTCGATTGTAGTCTAAATCTTTTGCTACGATTACCCGTCGCGCTACCGGAGGAGAAACGTTTCGACCTGATGATGCTCGCTCTGATACTTCTCATAAATCTCGTTGAACAATGTGACGATAACAAGAAGCTTTTCATCGATTCCAAAGCGCCGCCTTATCCCGACAATTTGTTCGACAGTACGTACATTTCTATTTCGTACAATTTGAATTACGTCCTTCACCGTATGGCCCACTTGAAAATACGTGTTCTTTACCGCGTTCCGAATGTTTAGGCAACGACAGCGGTGTCGAGGCACTGATAGAACTCTTCTACAAGCAAGAAGAACTCGCACGCGCCGAGGAAAAAAAGACCGACGCTATTCTCGATGGCAAAAAAGATTCCGAACAGACGGAAACCGTTTCCACGACAACAAAGTCACAAGAAGAATTCATAGAAGAAACTGTTACCAAATGTACGAGATGTCACTATACTACATTTGTCGGTATTTGTTTTTTCAACGCGGAAAGAGACTGATCGTTCTAATGGCTCGATGTGTTTTTTTTTTTCAGTGTTGCAAAAAGCTGGTCGTCACATGGAACACACACTGATCGGGGCTTACGTTGTACTTCTTCTCGGATACTTAGTTATGGATAACAAGGTAAACCTTCTTAATTAACTTGTTGGAGATTTGAGGTTTTTCGCGGGGGGCCATATTTTGTGGGGACATAAGGGAGGCCCTTCTGAATCATTGGGGAATTACAGTGGCACATCATGAAAATAAGTCACAATCGATTATTATATCCAACGATAGACTGGAATAAAACGTTGGATGAGATTCCGAACACCCCTTCTTCTCCGATCGAGCTGAAATTTTGTAGAAACGTTTACTTTTTAATATCTTAAGACAATCCCTAAAGGGATTTTCAGAGATTCACAATAGTTTTCGAGATATTGAATTTTAAAGTTTTTTTTTTAACGTGCGCTGATTATACATATATCGATTACGTCTCCGTTCATAACGATATATTGACGCTGCTTACGAAAAGTAGCACGATTCAAAGTTCTTACGAAAACTAGCATGATTATGCTTTCGCCACGGAAACTAGCTTGTTTGATTTTTACTGTAAAAACTAGTGTAAAAGGAGTAAGTTTAAAACCTTAAGGATCTCATCGGTCGTACAATCTAACCAAAAAGAGTTTTGGTGGGAATTTAAAGTTCTTTGTGCTCAGGTAAAAATCTGGAAAAATAAACCATTAGTATTTTTTTTTTAATATGACAATTTCTTACGTAATGATATTTTAATTTTATACTCGTTGCTTTTATTAACATTTTGTTAAAAATTATCAATTAAAATCAATAGTAGTAATTTTTATAAAAAAATATCGGAATTGTAAATATAATGAAATATGTATTGTGATGTTCTATTAAAAAAATAACGTTATTAAAAATATAATTCAACAAATTTACTGTAATCTTACAGATGGTTATCGTCGAATATGTTTGAAAAATCTTGCTGATGTTCGATTGGAATTAAACCTCTGTCAAGCATGGCCTGTAAATCTTCTTTTTTTTCTTGGTGCAAGAGGCAATTTTTTATCTGACGTTTGTTTTAATTGGGACATTCGAACAGCATCCATGTTTTTGTTGTTTTGGTTAAAGATTTTTATCTCTCGTCCTCCTTGCTCGAAATAATATTTAACGTGGATTGTATCGACGTAAGGTTGAATGGATATTTCTTGAATACTTGCAAATTTAATTGAAGTCCAATTAAATTTTTTTGCGAGATCTAAAAAATCGTAAATTTCCGATTGTGGTCAAAGGAATTGGAGTGAAAAAAATAGAGTCAAGGTGTAAAAAAGCATGGAAGGAAAGTCGGAAACAATGTTACTGAAACATGTTAATTTTCGCGGTGAATATCGAAATCTGCTTATTTTCGTGATGAAAGCCTAAACGTGCTAGTTTTCGCGTTAAATATCGAAAGGTGCCAGTTTTTGTGGCGAAAACCGAAACTTGCTTGTTTTCGTAAAAAATTCTGAAACATGCTACTTTTCGTAAGCAGCGTCGATTTGTTATCGCGTTCTCCGTTTTGTTCAAACAAAAATACCCAAATAAATCCAAACAAACAAACCCAAAAACTATTACGCGTCGCCAAAAATCCCTTTAGGGGTTGTCTTAAAATATTAAAAGGAAGTTTGTGCAAAATTTCAGCTCGATTAGAGGGGTTTCGGAACCTTACCCAAAATGTTTTGCGCAAATTTAGTAGATTTAGACATTTTTACATTTTCTCTGAAAAATCGCGGCTACGAAAATTCTTCCGCTTATCTTCGGTAGTGTATAGGATTAGACATGTGGCCAGCGTCTCATTTTCATAAAGTGCCGTACAAATGAGACGATTTATAGAGTAGTCATTTTTTCGTTACAAGTTCGGTAACTTGGCTTGAAATTTTGGCAGTATACTGGGATGCATTTTTACTCGATTATGGACGAAAGTCAGTTAATTGTTGGATATTCGGGTTCGTGAAAGGAATACCTTGAATTTTCTTTTCATTTCATTTTCATTCACGTCTACGTAACTTTTTGCTGTTTCGCAATTTTTAGGAATATGAATCTGCAGTCCGAAGCAAACTGCCTGAAAATAACTTTGCGAAAATGGTGACCGTTCTGCAAAAGTTCTTCAACTTCATGAATCTTACGGCATCGGTGAGCATTCTCGATTTTTTGAATTATTTTCGTATATTTTACACTTGACACGAAAACGTCATTCTACAAAAAATTCTTCTGCATCGTAGAACGAGGCGAGTAGCTGCGGTATAGCCGCTACGGACAAAGTGATCAAGTTCCTAAAGTTATCCGACGCCAGAGCCGAGGAAGAGAAAAACGAGCTGCCGTTGCCTGCGCTAGAAGAATCGAGCATCATGCTCGACCTTTCGTCCTCTTGATCGCAACTCGATGTAATTACGTGCGACATGAATCGAAGATGAGAATAAAATAAACCAAGACGCGACAACAGAGAGCCAAAGCTACACGTGTCCAACAAAAAAAAAGAAGAAGAAGAAAAGAAGCAAGAGGAATTCCCTTCACAGTGTGGACAGACCTGTTTCATATTGACCACATATTTTGATATATATATTTATTCGTTTACATAATTTATTGCTGTATTTTTCATTATTCTGCTCCCCGCCCCCCTGCCCTCGAACTCGATGTATTCACTCTCGGTTTGCAGCAGAAACTTTTATTCGGCGTTAAGATTTTAGTTTGTTACTTAAGTAGGATCGACCGGAAGTATAGAATTATTTCCTAAGCACCGCGGCTGCAAACGAACTCAACTGTCAGTTTTTCTTCTGAGCATCGGTTCAATACACACAGACACACACACATGTATGATTATAAACGAATGCTCGGGTTTAAAAAGGGGGAATCCGAAATCACGTAATAACTTCACGTTTTAATTTCAACGTCTTGCCAAAACCGAAATGCTCTTTTATTATTCGTTTCCTTGTTGCGTGCCCGACGATATAGCGAATGCGAACGTTTCTTTCGGAATAATCCGTATTTTAAAAAACTTGTGACGAAATGCTCCAACAAAGAATAAAACTACCCGCGTTGTAAATCAGCAAATTGAAGAAAAACAACAAAAAAAAACAAGGATCGAGTATAGATCACTGGTTAATTCGACATAGTGTTTACGCTGTGCAAGTTTATTTTAATATTACATTTAAAAATTACACTGTAAGCCTTGTAAATGTAAATTTATAAATTATAATTGTACCTTACATATGAAAATCGTCAATGTCTTGTGAATTTCCATTCCTTCGGGCCAACATTTTAGTACGGTGTGCAGGTCCTTCAACGGGAGCGTTGTTGCAACTAAAACGTTTTTTTTTTTTTTTTTTTTTTCGTTTCATTTTCCTAAATATGCCAAGAAAAACAAATAGTACCGAACACCTCAAATTAGGCTGTTTGCCCGTTTATCATGTAACAAAATACCCGAAGTGTTATTTAAACACTTTTGGAGGCGTTATATATTTGTTCAAAGGTACGTTTAATTTTTAAAGGATTTTACATTCGTTTTAAATTCGGTTTGTAATGGTCGTTCAGTAGCGTTGAAACAACTTCAACAATATTTTGCTGCGTATATTCAGTCTCTTATATGTCCATAAGTTGACGAGAAGCGTGACCGCTTGAACGATGAAAGAGCACGTGGTCATAATAATGCAGATTATCGTCGATGTTGCACAATTCAAACGACACGGATTAATTGTACGATGAAACTTGCGGACTGCAAAAGTTGTAAATCAGCCCCGTTGATTGGCGAGACTCATCGACGAGCTTCTGAACAGTGTTGCGTTCTTGGAAACTATTTGTTCCAATATCGTGATTATCATGCGCGCCGGCTCCCATCGGGGGCTGTACGGGTAATTGTGTATCGGCATTTTGACTAGTTCGTCCTTACTGTTCATGTGGTAAATCGATTGAAGATTGACGACCGGCTGAGTGGCCGGAAAATTTGGGAGAAGCAAGAAGTGGACGAGAAAGAAGAAATCTTGATGCTCGAGAAGTATCGTGATGCGAGTGAAATCGGTCGCATCGTACTCGACAACGTTGCGCCTCTGAAGGTACAACAGAGTCGCGATAAAGTTGTTTCTCTTCTCGAAGCTCTCGACCACCTTGTTTACCTGCAAGACGCAATACATAGTTGTAGTTTTGTCGTTTTGAAAATATGAATTATAGCTGAAAATGTGTGTTGGATTCGTTCACAATTGCTTCGTACCTTGTCGGAAATTATTTTCTTCACCTCGGGTATATAATTCATGACGGGTTCGTCCCGCGACAGGGCAGGTATGATCAGAGGCATCAAACCAGCGTTCCCAAACGTTTGCTCCAGGCTCGTAGTCAAATAGAGCTGAGGTGTTACTCTGTTCCAATTTGGTTGCTGAAAAGCGATTATCATCATGGCGGCGTCGCTGATCGCTTTGTTGCTACGCCCGGGTAGTCGAGAGAAATCCATAGCCAGGCGTATCACGAATCTAGCTTCGTTAGGAGCCTCCGCGTCAGGAAGAAGAATCATTTCTACGTCCTTGGAGCACACGTCGGCCTTGTCGACCAGCATTGTGTATTCCATGTGAAGACGCTGTTCCACTCGACTTAGTAAATCTATCTGAAAGACATTGGTGATTCGAGTTTCAACAGTTACGATCCTCATCAAACTTTCTCGTGGTCGTTTGTTATTATCCATTCCGTGGGCTGATTTTTTTCATGGCTCAGCTAAATTATGCGAAGATTCCTCATCTAAATCACTAGATTCCTCATAGATAGGAATCCTTTTTGCATTAATTTTTTTTTATAAAAAATTAATCTATTAAAAAATACTAAACAAAATTTAATTTACTTTGAAAATGAGAATAAGACTCAATTTATTTTAAAATCTAAATAAAATTTAATTTATTATAAAAATCTAAATAAAATTTAATTTATTATAAAAATCTGAACAAAATTCAATTTACTTTATAAATCAAAATAAATTAAATTTTATTATCAACTAGATGTCGAGCTCATTGCTTATTTTGATTATTGGAACATGATTCACAGTATACCAGAAATATTGAAAAATTTCATTACAATTAAGTTTTATAAAGACGTTTTTTTGCCTCGAAAAAAAGCGTATGTGCATCGCCTCTTGAAAAATCAATTTTTCTTACAGGCCCTTGGTGGGTCTCTCGTGTTTCATATCAACATTGAAATTCGCTTTGGCTTTTTTCTATGTGTTTGATCCTAAAACTTGCCAGAATTGCAACACTGAGGGGTTCAGCGACAAAGAGACGGCCTCTGTGCCGCCATTTTGTATTGACATGTTATTTTTCAGTTTTAGCGTATATTTTGAGGAATCTATCATACATTTTTATTCGAGGTCACTTATTTTTCGAAAATCAACTTCAAATTCCCCGTGTGACTATTAGGCTTAACAAGGTTATCCTTTACAATGAAAAAATGTATGAAACACACAAACATCGAGTTCAAACCTCACACTGAGTCTATCGAGAAAATAATTCTTTAGCGTATTCATCTCGGACTCACTTGATGCTGTTTGTAGCAGAGAATGAGTTCGTTAAGAACATTGAGAAGGCTCTCCGAGTTCATGAAATGCCAATTAGCCAGACTCGGAATATGAGTCTCTATGGTATCGACGTCGGGATCAACAAGAAACGAATCATCGTGAAATTCGAAATCGGGTCCCATCTCGGGACAACTGGAATTGAACAAGACCGTCCATCGGAGAGTGTGTCCGGCGTAAGGTACGGAAAAGTTGAAGCGATCCGCTTTGTGTTTGCCGGAGCTCGTGACGTAATTCAATTCTATGGGTTTGCGAGTCACTCCTGTGGATCGTTACAATTGTTTAAAATCTGAATTTCAAAAATACGATTTGAGAGAAATATATAGCGCTTACCGAAGGTTTGAGTCTCCAAAACTCTTGTGATCAGGGGCTCGAAAGACTCGTTTATATCGGGCCAGTTTATTTGATTTTGATTCAACATTTTTATCGGCTATTTTGGTTTTATCCAGTGTTTTATCAGCGATAAAGTCTTCCTCGGGACGACGCGACGTTCATTGGGGTTCAAGGGTCTTAAGATTTTTCGACTGTTTACGAATTGGCGAACGGTAACATCGCTCAGCTGTCAGAGGTTGATCGGGCGTGTTGCGCCAATGCCTGCGAAAACGTGCGATGCGTTTACAATAAAGAAAGAGGTTAGGACCAATCGGATGCCGCGAAACAAGCCAAGTTCCCGGCAATAACAAAAGCTGCCTTTGTGCGGCTTTATGGAAATGCGCGCGCAACTATTTCCTGAAATCTTTGTTGAAAAAGAAACCAAGCTACGCCGTTGCGTCATCACGAACGCGTCGTTTTATTATCCTTTTTGCAATCAAAATTCCACATTGCAATCAATCGGATTTGAATGGATTCGAGTTCGATGAGGAATATACGTTCTAAGATTGACGTACGAATGTACGTACAATCGTATCGATGATGGGCAAGAGTACGCAAGTTCGAGAAGTACGCTGGTTTTTGTAAACAAGATGGTCGCTCAAAATAGATCTTTTAGGACAAACGAATAGAGTACGATAACAAGCGTTGACAAGACTAAATAACGTTGATACTCAACGCATTTGGCTCTAAAAATATTTAACCCCAGTAAAAGCGACGCCAATTTTAGAATTTTAACGCACACGGATATTCCGTTGATGCGATAATTGTCCGCTAGTGTCGCTTTCCGAACAAACGGCACGTTGTGCGTTGTGGTTTTGAGGAGGGTGGACGATTCCATTGTTGTCAGTTGACGCTCAGCGCGCGGTCGTCGTGTGTTATCTTATCAATGCGCTTGTTGTCTTCAATCAGACCACGGTGATTTGATAATTTTACGTCCTGGTATCACCGCGAAACCGACTATTTCCTGTTTACTCGTGTCGTTTATCTATTCTCGGCTCAGGACAGTAGTGAAGCGCCTGTCGAGTGCTCTTGACCGAATAGTTTTTTAGGTTATTCGGGAATTATGAGCGTAAACGAGGTTGACAGCTTGGCGGGCAATGGCTCCGAGCGTGGTACGGACAACGGCGATGCCTTCGGATATGGAAAGTGAGTACGACGATATTTGCACGGCCCGTGACCTTCGCTATAAATTATTTTCTCGTATTCATCGGGTCGATAGATTATGATGCTTCTTTCTGGTTCTTCATACTGATGTATCCTATGCATGTGCGTGTATCGATCATATTTGCTGATGAATAAAAAAAAATCGATACGCTATCGTATATGCGCTACGAAAGCGTCATATGCTACGAATGCTTATGCATTGTGTGTATTGTGCCAGGTTGATGGTCGATTTTCACAAAAGCATCGTCCTCCTTCATCCGATTCTATTCGGGTATTTCTTCGATGATGACGAAAAATAATCGTAACTCGAAAGGCACGTTAAGAATTTTCACAGACCGAAATTCATCATTCTCATTGGTTTTTTGCAGAAACAGCATCAGTCCTTTCGCGGGATCGCCGCAAAACGCTCCTACCGAGCGTTACGCCACTCACTACAAAATGACTCACGCCAAACGCGGCCTGGCGGTGATATTCAACCATGAATTTTTCACGGTATCCCACCTTAAAGCCCGAAGCGGCACGAACGTTGATTGTGAGAATCTGGTAAATACTCTCAAGGATCTGGGATTCGAGGTCAACGACTTTCACAACGCTACACACAAGGATGTAGTGAAAAATTTGGAGAGAAGTATGCGGCAGCTTTTTCACTGTTTCAATTTTTAAGGGGCTACATCTACCTAGAGGCTCGAAAAAATTGCCACATTCGAATTTTTTTCCCGGGAAACGTTTGGTGTAAAAAACAATGCATTTTTCAAACACAAAAGTACATATATTTAGAGCTTTTAGAGAAAAATAACCAAAAAATACAGAAAAACAACAAAAACATGGCTGTCAACTGATAATGACACTTTTTTCTTATGACAAAGTTCGCATCGTTGGAACGCAACGTAAATAATCTTATTTAATTTTCCAAATTTCCCTTGCCAGATTTGGAGCTCCGAAAATCATGCAAACATTTTCTAGCATTGTTGAACGATCTATGTCAAATTTGCAAATTATGATTTTGGATAATGAAAATGAAAAATTGAAAAGAATTTTAGTTGCATTCCGACGATGCAAAGTTCAACTCCATTTTTTCTTGATTTTGGTGGTGGACATTCTCCGGCTTAAACGGCCATTCGGAATCTGAAAACCGAATGGGTTACTCAAGTTCACAATAAATACGAGTCTTCGACGATTGTCGACTTATAAAGTAATTTTTTTAAACAACATGGCGACGTATTGAAACTCGAGCGTACAAAATCTATAAAAAAAGTCGTTATTTTTACGTAACTATTGAAAGAAAAAGATCGATTTAAAAGAAGTGAGGTTATAGTCCTTTAAATAAGTGTCATCGTATCTCCTGTAAATTTGGAAACAATCCATCAAGTGGTTCTCGAGATATCATGTCCGCCGACTTTTAAAAAAGTGTTTCGAGAAAAAAGCGTTCAAAGTATGATATTGAAGTTTGCATAGTTGGAATCCATCGAAAATACTTTTTTTCTATTTGCCAATTTTCTTTGGCAGAACAAAACCACGGAAAGCTTTTTTGAGATCCTTAGTAGAGATCTACAACATAAATCCATCGAGAATGATTTTAGATAACGATAAAAAAAAGAAAAGAAAAATTCATCGTATCGCAACGATGCAAACTTCAACATTTCATAGTTTGAAGTACAGTGCTGCAACCGCTTGCCTGGCCGACTGTCAGAGAAGCTGTACCTTATTAATTTTCAAATACTTCAATGGAATTTTTAGTGGAATAGAGCTAAATAATGATATGTACTATCGAATAAGAATATTTTTGGAAAAAGCAATTTTCTGACCCACCTCGGTAGATGTAACCCGTTAAGGCGGGATATATATTTACAACGATAAAAAAATCGATTTCTTTTATTTTTTCTTTAAACGATAGAACTATATATGTAGAATATTTTCCCAAACTTTCAAAGCGAAATTCAAAAAACTCAAACGTTAGAGCCCGTCAACGCTGTGCCTAACCGGTCGGATTCGGAGCGGGCGTGAACTTCAAACGCGTTGTTCTCAAAACTGTATTATCGAAATTGGCGTGCAGGATTACTCAAAAATTATTAAGCCGATTGAGATGAAACTTGATAGAAATATCGATAATATTGGTACCTTATACTTGCCGAAAATTGTTTTTGTAAAACTGGAAAAAAACGACTTTTTCAATCCACATTTTACAGAAATGTTGCGTGGAATGTTGATTTTCTTTGTAAATGCCTGCCATTTTCTTAAATTTGCAATTTCTTTATTTTAATTACGGTCACATAGAAGCTATACATGTTCTAACTGAAAAAATGTTTGAACTTTTTCGCAAATGAAAGTGTACGGGGAGCTAGACTGCACGCCGATTCGCAACTCCCGCGGCGACCTTGCTGTAATACTCTGCCACAGCTCCGCCATTTTGATGATGAATTAATTTAAAAAAAAGTTTTCCATACTTAAATGTTCTATTAAAGTATACCTAAATTTTGATAATTGTAGAATAATTATTGCTGAGTTTAGAAAATCCCTTAATATTGCTTTTTTTTCCTGTCTGAGTGTATAGCGACTATTGGACCGATTTCTATGACAATATCGTGTATCTTTTCAGTCGCCGAAATGGACCATGCCAATCACGATTGTCTGGTGGTGGCCGTTCTCAGTCACGGAGAGCTCGGCCTGCTGTACGCTCACGACACTCCGTACAAAGCGGACACGATATGGTCGTACTTCACGTCCGACAAGTGTCCGTCTTTGGCGGGAAAGCCAAAGATCTTTCTGATTCAAGCGTGCCAGGGCGACAAGCTGGACGGAGGTACTTCCCTGAAGGAACGCACCGAGACCGACGGTCCGGGCAGCGCGTCGTTTCGTATACCGACACACGCTGACTTCTTGATAGCCTATTCGACGATTCCCGGCTATTATTCCTGGCGCAATACAACCCGAGGCTCGTGGTTCATGCAAGCGTTGTGCCTCGAGCTGCGCGAGAACGGCACGCGTTACGACATCTTGACCCTGTTGACGTTCGTCTCGCAGCGCGTCGCGATCGATTTCGAGTCGAATACCCCCGACAATGCAACGATGCATCAACAGAAGCAAATACCCTGTATCACTTCGATGCTCACGCGTTTGGTGAAATTCACGCCACCTGCGAACGGCAGGGTCATCGGCGATGCACGAAGCGGGCCGAAGGTTTAATCGAGATTGCGAGCAAAAGAAAAACATATTGCATTAACAATTAACGGGAAAGTGGAGAAAAAGATGGGCAAAACGCGGGGCGATTTTTGTGTTTCTGATCATTTGCTATGTTTCCGAGCACTCTGTGTAATGTGTGTTCAAATTTCTTTCAGACTTTTTCGCAATGTGCGTTCGATTTTGCCCATCTTGGCTTACACAACGAGAACAAAAACGTGCCTGATAATGAGACGAACCGTGGCAATACCGCATTTACAGTACTGCATTTACAAATATTTGCTCAGCCAATCTACGGTGTGGTTAACTTGGTAAACTTTTTGGAGCTGACGTATTTTTGAGGCAGCGAGTTGTCGATACTTACGCAAATTACGTATCAGAAGTGACAAATTTTCTCAATCGAACAAATGTGCGATCTCCTTTTGTGATGTTTCGACGAATTTCAGTATTTACGTTACTACTATACGAGCTCAATTATACTAACCCCAAATTGACCTAACAAGGTGCACATTCCCCCGGATTGGTGTTACTTGATTTTCATCTTTTCACTATTTATATCGATTATTGAGACTACTGCCATTCGACATACATCGATGCTTCGGTTGAAGCAGCGATTGAGTAATTTCATTTTTGGAATTTTCCTTTTCATATCGTTCCATCGTTGCTCAGCACTGGCGAACTTAATATTTTTTCTACGCCTTAAGAGTAATGTCTTTCGAAAGCCAAAATTGTGATAAGAGTGATTGTCGTTGTGAATCGTAGTCGGTATTTAGCGTGTATCGATGTTACGTCCGAATACTACTCTTTATAGAAATATATTTAAGAAAGGTGTTTACGGTGCAATTCGCACCTAGAGCTGGTGACGTTTGTCATCGGCTGTTATGAATCGAGTCACAAATTTATCGCGAGGCTCTCAGTGCCCGGACCAAAAGTGTCGCAATTCGCATATGATTACGTTTTTATACAATTTTTTTTTTCATACTATAGCAACTTGTGGGCGTACCATTTTTCAGACGCTGTTTGTACCGCTTTTTACGTAAATAAAATTTAATATTTAATGCAATCATGATATCTTGATGGATAATCACCCGATAGGGCCTGCAGAGAATTCTTTCAGAGATATTAACCAGAAGAGGCCAGAATAAGATGGCCGGATTCCGATTTTTCTTCTGGAAAACGGTTGGTGAAAAAGAAACGCATTTTTTTTTAATACAAAGGTACATATATTGGAAGCCTTTGAAAGAAATTCCAAAAATATACAGAAGACAACAAAAACATAGACGCTGGCAGATGATGATATTTTTTTTGCAATGTTTGGCGGTGAAAATTCCGGCTTAATGGATCATCAGTGTAAAATTTTCGAAAAATCGATTTTTTTTGCATTATCCGACAGTATATACGGTTATACACATGCTGTTCATATACTTACATAAACGTAAGTAGACAATTTATATGAAAATTCCGCGCTCGAAACATTAAATGCGTTTGTCTCACAATGTGGTTTTTCAAAACGGTGCACACTCTCAAAGGAAGAGTTTTCAAGCTATCCGTCTCAAATTTTGACACGACATTCTTCATGTTGGTCTTCGAAAAAACTTTAACGAAAAACTGTCGCAAAATAGGCTACATTCGATACTTTTTTTCAAGCTGCGGCCGTTTTGTCAATTTCTATTTGTCAATTAAAAAAAACTTCCATAGCAAGATAGCAGCTTTCATACTGATTATTAAGCTTTTTACAAATTTTGTTTCAAATAATATTTACGGCCGCAACCGTGTACACCGCGAGGTCGCCTTTTTTCGAAGACATTTTCAATCGTTAAACAAATTAATATGAGCCTTTAAAAATGTATTTTTTGTTCTTAACGAGTGCTTTGATTTGACATTAAAAAATCAGACTGATTAGCGTATTTTTACCATCGAAAAAAATCGCGAAAATCAGCTATTTTTCGACCTGTTACACTGTGATGATTTCTTAAACGGTTCATCCGAAATTTAAAAACCAAACGCGTTATTCGAGTTAATAAATACGAGTTTTGGACGATCGTCGATTTTTTAAATCATTTTTTTTAATAACGTGGAGACGAATCGAAACTCGAGCACACAAAATCTATGAAAAATATCATTTTTACGTCACTCTTAAAAAATGAAGATTGATTTTAAAAAAGTGAGATCGTCAACGACCTTCGAATGTTGCTTATCGCATCTCCTGTAAATTTGGCAATAATCCATCAAGTAGTTCTCGAGATATATCCAACGACTTTGAAAACAGTGTTTCGAGAAAAACGCGATTAATGTTTGAAGTATGGTGCTGCTATCTTTCGCCCAGCCGACTGTTAGAAGCTGTAGCTCATTTAGTTTCAGGAATACTTCAATGAAATTTTCATGCAGCTAAAATGTTGATACCATCACATACATTTTTTCCGAAAATGCAATCTTTTGACCCCCCTAGGTAGACGTAGCCCTTTAATTCCAGCAGGTTCTTGCGTTTCTGTCGAGCCGTAGACCGGCCCTTTCAATGTGAGCACATTGAAAGCTTAAAAAATGAAGAAAAAAAAAACACGTAGAAAAAAAGTTTTATCAAAGTTCGTAAATGTTCAATGCAAAGTTTGTTTTCCCATTATCATTATCGCGAGTACAAAATAGATACAACAATCACTTAAAATTACGTTAAATATTGTCAATGAGGCACTTGACCAGGTATATTGTACAGCATCAGAGGTTCCTGCCTGCGAGATATTTCCGGTGCGGTGAACGGTCGTTGCTTGGGTCTATCATTCATTTCGAGGGACGTCAAGTTCGTGGGATTGAGAGTGACGAGATTAATCGAATTATGATTTTCCTGTGCGTTTTTCGGCAAATCGCCCGGTCCCGTATTGTTCAACGTGTGCTGCGATTTGCTCATGCGTTCGCCAAGACCCAAGGGAGCTGTTTTGTTTTTGCAAGTCGCGAGAAACTTTTTCAATGACGATTTCTTCTTTTTGACCTCGATCACTGCGACATAGAAATCATTAGTGAAATAAGAATGATGATGACCACTTCGAAGACGCAATTTACGGTACTCACAATTCTCGCTGCTCGAGTCTGGCGCACGTCGACTCTGGGGATTCGTAAAAATTGAATGTTTCGGGTTCGCAATAGTGTCTCAAAAATTATGCCAATTTGTAATGTAAGTTTGCCAGAATTGACACCAATATTTGAATGTCTACCTGTTCCGCAATAATTTCCCTTATTGGCTTGAAGGGATTGGAGCGTATCGACGATCGAGACGGGGTGATTGACGAAGAAGACAATTTCCTGTGTACGCGAGTGATAAAACCATTCTGCGTTTGCTTTATACGGCGGTCCAAGGTTGCAAAATTTTTTGATATCGTGTCCAAGAGCCATCTGTAAAGATATCGCGGCTAACTTGTTTACAAAAATCGGCCATAGTTCCACATTCGTTGCGGCAGCGCGTAATTATTGCCTAGGAAACGCCTTGCAGTATTTTCGAACTCACCTATAGCCATTGATGATGCCTTTGGTATTATGTGCCGATTGTTCGGTCGGACCGACGCACGAGCAAGTTTCCACTCTCGTTGGACAACGCATAGCATTGGCCACACGTTCGACATCCAAATTTTCCACGAGGTCCAATTCGTCGATGGCACCTCCGACATCTTGCTTGTTAGCTAATCTGCCGGCACATAATTCCACCAAGATCGGTGAGTCTTCGCTTCCAGAAGATTGCAAAAGTTGGTCAACTTGTAAGTGTCACTCGACAACGCAATAAAAAGCGTGCAATCGTGAACGCACAACGATGCAAAAGAGTCCACTAGGCTAAATGATATTTGTGCACTTAAAGAACGACAGGTGCACGTGTGCTGTTGACAATGTGGAAATATACTAATAGTTTTTTTTCGTCAATGTTCTCACAATAATATAGGCTTTCCGGTAATATGCTCGTGAGCGATTAACTCTCCGAATACAATTTTATTTTCTGTAAGACGTGATATGTCGCTAGCATCCACCACATAAATGAGACCGTGTACCTAAAAGTGGTTAGATTTATTATACAAATGAAATACGACGTAGGATCATAAACAAAATAGACTATGGCTGAGGGCCATCATCTACCAGAGGGGACAGAAGAGATGAGCGGAGCAGCAACTAATGAACCGCTGCAACCAATTAACAGCTGAATTCAAGGCCATCAAAAGCTTTTTTCCTAGCTCTGCTCATCTGTCCGCTTTGGTGGATAATCGCCCGGAGATTGTTTAAAAAAATGGATATTGACCTTGAGGTATTTCGATCTCGATAGGGTATTTGCGAACATAATGTTTTGAAAGGCAAGTGCATCACGATTGTACACTGCCATACTTTTTAACTCGAACGTATGCTCACTTACAAACTTTAGCCATTAAGGCCTTAGGCCACAGTAACGGGTATAAAATCATGTGCGAATTTAACCAACTTTTTTTCGTAAGAAAAATTGATTGAAAAAGTGATTCACTCATAAAATCAATTACACATCTATTGAGTATGAATATCAAGCTGTTAGAAAAAAAAAAATTCGATGTACAAACTGGCCTACTCGAAACTTCTCGAAACAGCTTTTTTCCAATTGGCGTGACAAATAACTTCAACAATTTTCACTCGATTTACTTCAAATTTAAAAGTTATGTTCCTACTTGCATTTCGCAGAGAAGTACGTACGGAATTTCTGATTAATTGAAAACTTCATTTTATGAGCAGTTTACGAGCAGTTATAACGAAATTTTTCACTGAAAATTCATTTCTTAAGTTCGAATACCTACAACTTTTGAATAAAACAATATTTTTAAATTCCGTACGTATTTCTCTAGGTATTCTAATGTAGATTGACGAGAATTTGTTTTTTGTTCTAGATAAAAAATTGTGGATGCTAAATGTCACGCCGTGGAGCGCCTAAAAAAGATAAAAGAAAATATTAATAGTCGGCCACTTTGTGAATCGAAAAATAATATATATATTTTCTAACAGCTTGATATTTATACTAAATAGATGTGTAATTAATTTTATGAGTGAATCACTTTTTCATACGAAAAACAATTGTTAAATTCACACATGATTTTATACCCGTTACTATGGCCTAAGGCCTCAAGCCTAAAGGTACATTTTTTGTTCAGTACCTTTCAGTGAGGACATAAGAACGGAAAGTGCTGCAGCCGGTTGTCGAACAAACCCAAAGCCTCTGAAGATTACGAATGAAAATGATAAATTTCTCAATAAAAATTACCCGACAACTCCGGCAGGTGAGAAAAAGTCGGCAAGTCTCGTAACCCATTCGAGAGTCAAAATATCTCAGATCTTTGAATCGACTATACTATTCACTAGACCCTGTTTCTTCATTTCCCAATTTTCTTACGTCCGTATAATATTTGGACCATATAGATCTGATCTGTTGTGCACCGCCGATGTCGTAAGCCTTAACGGAATACGATTTGTGCCTCAACGATACAGTGCGGAATCCCATAGTCGGTACGACGCCCTGTCCGGATTCTGAAAACGTGAATTTGGTAAAAACTCGCACGAGTCGCTGTCTCGAAAGAGCGAAGCAAATGTGTATCCGTACCGTTCGAGATACGATTTAAGACGGACGTTTTACCAGCGTTGTCGAGACCTACAACGAGCAACACAACAGTCCTGTTACGAAGAAAAGAAAGTGGAATACACGAGTGATTAATTAACGAGGCAAGCAACAATGTGATTGTAAAACGTGGAGAAATGGAAAAATGTTTACTTCGCGGAGTTGCTTTTTCGTCGCAATTTTTTGAAGAGGCTCCTCATACAGTTACCCATGACGGCAACGGGAATACTCCGCATGTGTACAAACGAGAATCGCGTGGATTACAGCGTTGCTTCGTTTTTGAAATTATAAACACGATAGTTCGCCATGTTGTATACAAAAGCGTAGCTGACTGATTCGCCTCTCATATCGCGTGGGGATCGTTCGCACGAATGAACGAATGAAGAATAGCGAATACGTAGTTGTGTCACAGCAAGTGAGAAGGGTTATCTACGTCACTGTACGTCACTGGGCTTTTGAGAAGTGACAGCGCGCCGAGTGTAGCGTTGCACTTGGCTTTGGGTGCGCATAGGTGTGTGCGTGTGTGTGTTTACGGGGTAGAGGTCGCGTGTCGCCCTAGCGATACATCAATATAAGGCAAAATAGGGGAAAAGATAAAAGATTGAAGGGGGCTCGAACGATTCGAACGGAAGTGGCATGAAACGGGGTGCGAGAGAGATAGCATCAATGGCGGTGGCGGTAGAACGAGAGACGCGTTGAGGTCATGTACACGGTCAACATAACCTCACAAATTTTCGAAGCGAGTTTTCTCATAGATGGTCGAGCTTTTTTTTTAGGAAAAACAAAGCATCAGGCTCTGGAGAATTCCCTGATGCAAAGCTTGACTATTTTCTTTTGCCCTGAATATTATTAATCTCTGAGAAATCTGCGTTCGAAAATGTCCGCGGTCTCTCTCGCACACATATGTCACGTGGTAGTGTCAACTTTGCCTTAAGGGGTAACGTCACCAGGACCAATTATTTATATGGAGACTGAGGTTGAAGTAAAAAGTAAATTAATCAAGTGGCTTTAAAATTTTGTCATCACCTCAAAATGCACACGAAAAGAGTAGACATTGTTTTAAAGACATTTTTGCCGGTACAAAATGGCGGGACAATTTTTTGTATTGATCTTGGAGGAAAATACTAAAGTATTTTTGAAATGTAGTACTAAACGCCTTAAAAGCACCGAAGATTTCAGACAAATGTTTTTTTAAAGAAGTGACAAGCATTTTTTTCGTCCTTCGAAAAAAAATTCACGAAAATGTAAATTCCACCAAAACTTTTCGATATTTCGGAAAAATCTCTGGTAATTCACTAACGGAGACACTATCTTTGTACTCGAGGAAGCTGTGTACAAAATTTAAGTTTAAAGGATAGAATAAAAAGTTTTGAATTTTCGATTATTATTTTCTGTTAATAACAAAATAACAAAACGGTACTGAAATATCAATTGACACGTTTCATTTCGCCCAAAAGTTGGATATTATCGTTGAGACTATAAACTGACGATTTAGTTTTAAGGATTACACCTGGTTGAAAGTTTTGAAAATTTCGTTTTTTGGTTTCCGACGGCTTCTCAAAATATAAAATTTCAAAAATATTCTCTAAAAATTTCAAGTCAATCCGTTTAAAATTGAGTGACTTATGGGCGTTGATAGGCAAGTTCCGCGAAGCGGCGAACTTGGAACGTGTTTTTCTCAAAATGACGTTTTCATAATCAACGACCACGATATCACAAAAATGACGGCACCGATCAACTTACAATTTTACAGGCTTCTTTTACATACCAAAAAGCAATGCTGAACGAAGGAATGTTTTTTTCGATGCATAGTTTTTTTTTGTAAATGAAAATAGAGCGTTTTTTCAACCAAAAATCAATATTTTACTTTGGACTGCGGCCATTTTTTAAAAATGAATATTTCATTAAATCTTCTCTAGCACTAGATAATTTGATGCAAGCACTAAATGCGTGTGATTTTCTTATTTCGGATGATTTGCTTCCGAGCTGCAGTCGTCACCGCGGAGGAAATTTTTCAAAAATCAGTCCGCACAAACCATAGTATCTACCACATTAATATTTTCCAATCCAACAATTCTAAAAAATACTTCAAACCATAGTCTTCGATGTAAAAAAAAAAACATGTAAACCTGCACATGTTATCCCAGAAAAAAGAGCTAGGTGTAACCCGTTAAAAGTAAATTTTTAAAACCCAATTTGGTGGAGTTCCCCCTTAACAGCGAGTGTACACGAGTCTCATCACTAACGTAATTTCACTTTAGCTGTGCGGCAGTGTCCTAACGGAATCGACTAAAAGGACGGAGTAGTTTGCTGATTACTTATCGACCTTTCATTAACGTGACATGAAATATTAGCTACTTTGTTACAAAGTTTCCGACTAACATCCATATACAATAAATATTAATAATTCACCACTGCAAGATGACATTGGTCGAAAACCGTCAAAGTAGGAAATCGGCAGTACTATTTGATCAAGGGGGAACGAGATGTTGGATGTATGAATAAAGTATGGAAGGCTCGTTCGCGAGTACCTCAGCCAGGGGTAATTGGGTCGATCATTCAGTTTTCAAGATCCACAACATCTTTTATTCATCTGCTTGATCGCAAAGGCACGCTTATCGACTTTTGGCTTGTCAATGCGTAGTTTCAGTATTCCTGAACATTTCCAAACACGCTGACATTGACAACAATGTGTAGAAATTTGAGGCGGGAAAAAGTACTGTCCCTGATCTGCCTTCCCGAGATAATATCAGGCTCTGGTCGGGCCTTCCACCCTGGAATAGGTTGGCAATGGAACGGGTCTAAGGTTAGGTCCCGATCCGCCGTTCCCTTTATTGGGAACTGATCATGAACGGGACGGAGAACAAGCAGTAAATGACCACGAAATGTCGATAAAACCATCCGCAAAATTACTTTTGTTGATATATAGAGGACAAGAAAAATGAAATAAATTTAACGTTGGCGTCGTACTATAGAAATTAATAATTCACCGTGATAATGTGATTACATTTATCGTAATTATATTCTCCATTATATCAGCACATAATTTTGGTTAAATATCATAATTTATTCTTTATGATAGCATTGTCAAGCGTCGATTATTGTTGAAGAAAATAATATGATGATAAAACGGAACATAGAATGGTAATAAATGTAATCATATTATTACATTGTATTATTAAGGGCATGTACAAGGTCAACATAACCTCACAATTTTCCAACCCAATTTTCTCATAGATGGTAAACATTTTTTTAGGAAAAACGAAGTATTAGGTTCTGGAGAATTCCCTGACGCAGAGCTTGATGATTTCCTTTTGTCCATATGTCACGTGGTAGATTTTCTATTTCGCCTTAAGGGGTTAGGCCACTCTAGAGGTCGAAAAATAGGCTTTTTGGGGATTTTTTGTCGGAAAAACTACAAAATAAATCGAGATTACAAAAAAGGTTGTTTATCGAAGTGAGTACATTGTCTATGAAAGTGAGTAGGATTGTTTTTATTGCATTCATTTGTTATCGACAATTATCTGACGAAATTTTTCACTTTCCAAAAATTTGCCTAAAAAATCGTCAGATAATTGTTAATAACAAATGAACTATGCGATATAAAAAAAATCCTAAGTACTTCCATAAACAATGTATTTTTAAAGTCATATTCAACATTTCAAGCGAATCAGTTGAAAATTGTCTGATTTATGTTTCCGGCCAACTTAAAAAATGCAGTTTTGGGATAAACGTTGCACGGGCGCCATTTTGAAATTAATCGCTTCAAAAAAATTATTATATACACTCACTGATATGTATGATAAACACCCTTTTTTGTAAACTCGATTTATTTTGTAGTTTTTTTAATCCCCAAAAAGCCTATTTTTTCGACCTCTAGAGTGGCCTGAGGCCTCAATATCTTCGATGATGCAAAAAGTATTATTTAATAATAGGTTGGGATTTAATATTCAGGAAATATCAGTGTTCTGCCCAGAAAAAGATTTTGTGATAATCCAGGTCTGTTCCACGAAAGGGCCTGGTTATGAAAATCGGACGAGGCAAGCCAGGCCTGGACCATACGTCAAGTCGGGAATGCCCGGTCACATTTCTGCACGGGAATGACGGAAATAATGCAACAAAAGCTCATACTAACATCCTTCTTTACTTATTCCATTTAATTTATTTAATACACTCATTTAGTTCATTAAATTTATTCGAATTAAAACAACACTTGTCTGTAACGTTAAATTACACAGAGATAAAAACACAATAAAAATACTCTAACTCGCGAGAGCGTTCTAGTCAAAAATGATTTCGTCGGAGGATTCGAGTGACCGAAAGAACGAGCCTTCGTCGAACGCGCTTCCCTCGATTGTTCTGAAGACATCGGCTTCCTTCTCGCGCGCCATTTGTCGCGCGATAAGCGTCGAAATTGAAGACACTTGAGACACATCACTTTCGGTTACGGATTCGCCATAATTTCGCGCGCTCGTACTCGGTTGATTCGTGAGAGTCGGGCTCGGTACGTTCAATTCGCTGTTCCGAGTCGAAACTTGAAAAGCCCAATTTGGGGAATTCTCGCAGGCTCCTTCATCGACCTCCATTGAAAACTTTCCTTCATTCAAGTTCGAATTATTCTCACGGCTAATTGATTTTTCCCTGAATGACTGAGAGCTGTCGATCGAAGAGTTCGGCGTCATTCGTCTCAAATAATTAAAGCGCGAGGGTGGTACGATTGGATTTTCCCCGTTCGTACGAATTCTCGATCTCTTAGTATCTACGTGCGAGTCCAAACTATTCGTTGATTGTCTCTTGCACAATGCTCTGTCCTCGTTTTCTTCCGACTCGACATTCATCCGATCAGGTGCGAATAGTTGGCAAGGTGCCTCTTCGGCTCTGGTCGTTCCCACATTTCGGTTATTCTTCATTTGCTTCAAGATGCCGAGAATATTGAATCTATTGACGAGCTCAACGACATTACTCACGGTGAATTGATCGTACTCGACGAGTTTGCTCATCTCAGCGACGCAATCGTAAAATGATTTTTTCCAAGCGTTCGTGGGATCCTCGGCCTCGAGAGGTTTCACGCTCTTGGCAATCTCGTCAGCGTAGAGTCTGGCGTTTGTGACGATGGCCTCGGGTAGGCCGGTGGATCGAGCCAGTGCGATGCCGTAGTTCCACATCAAAGCGATGCCCGGCTTCAGCCGGTGCGTATAGATCAATCTGGCTTCGCCGTGAGGCTGCTCCGACAGATTGGCCTGCGTCTCGATGTAGTGATTGGTCGCGTTGTGATATTGCTCGGTGAGCCTCGTTAGATAGAAGAAGTGAGTCGCGTTGAAAGTGAACGCCGTTGTGCGCAGTAATTTTTGGCATATCGACCAAGCGAGAGACGTGCCCTCCTCGACGGTCGTGCCGCGGCAAAGTTCGTCGAGGACTACGAGTGACGTGGCCGTTAACGATTGCAGTATGTACTGAGATTCCTTGATCTCGAGAACGAAGGTCGAGGCGTTCGATTCTATGTCCTCGCGGGTACACATTTTGCAGAATATACGATCAGCGAGGCGAAACTCGGCTCTTTTGGCCGGCACGTAACAGCCCATTTGAGCCATTATCTGGAGGAGAACGATTTGCTTGAGATAGACGGATTTGCCGCTCATATTGGGCCCGGTTATCGTGTGGAAATTATACTCGGCCGAGGCGAGCGCGTCGTTGGGTATCGGACTGTCAGGGCCCAAAATATCCATTATCGGATGTCGCGATTCTCGAAGCTCCAGTCTTCTTCCGAATGTTGGCAGCGCGTAATCGCTTATAGAGCTTATCTGAGCCAACGACATTAGCAGATCGAGCTCGCCGATGTTGTCGCTCAGCTTGAGCAAACAACCGATGTACTCTCTCACTTCGTTCAACGTCTCGTTCAACAGTACGTTGCTCATTATGTGCAACTCCGCGCACGCGTCGCGACAATGTTGACTCAGCACGAGAAGATACTCCGTCGTCATGTACAACGTGTTCCTTTGCTTGTGTACCTCGATCAATTCTTGCGGAAGCTCCTTGGTCGCGATTCTCCGCGAACGCGGCAAGTCAAGCTCGATGTGATAACCGAGATGCGCGTTGCAGCCGAGCGACAATTGGAGATTGTAACGCTCGGACAATTTTCCCACCAGGCTCTGCATGTCGTCGATCAGCTCGCAATACGTCTGGCGCGCTATGTCGAGCATGTCGTTGATACCGAAACGTATGGCGAAACAGCGCTGCATGTTCGACGATGTGTAACCCGCGACCGATCTAGCCTCGGGATGAACGACGCTCAGTATCTTTTCCTTGATCGTTTCGTAACGGGGATCCTTGAGATCCTGAAAACGTACACGGTGTCATGAGTATTGAAATTTTCCAGTCGATTTCACTCGCAAATTTCTCGAAACGAGTTTTTGTCGTGAATGGACGAGCTTTATTTTGGAAAAACGAAACATGAGGCTCTGGAGAATTCCCTGACGCAGAGCTTGACGATTTTGTTTTGCTGTGAACTTTATTTGTCTCTGAAAAATCTCTGTTCGAAAATTTCACCTGTCTCTCTCGCACTCGTATGCCACGCGGTACATATTCTACTTCGCCTTAAAGGGTAACGTCACCAGGCCCAATTATTCATATGGAGACTTTGAGGCAGTCCTGGACTTACCAATAGGCTGTAAAGACAGCTGTCTAGGGGCGTGGCGGATTTTAAAGGCACCTAAAAAGGCCTAGGTAAATACTAGTGATTAAGGGGTCTTCTCACTTTAGACGCTAAAAGAGGCTATTTTCATGCATTTTTTGATAGGTTTATACAGGGTGAGGCATCAACTGTTGCCGCCTTGAATATCTCTGTAATTATCGACGTCACAAAAAAATGTTTGAAACAAAAGTTGTACCGTACGAAAGAGGTCATCAAATGCGACCATTTTTTTTTATCTCAGTGGAGGCGCTGTCGCACAGTAAAGGTCACCTCTACTTTTTTAAATGGGACGGTACATTTTTTTTCAACTATCTTGTAGAGCATTTAAAACTGCATAAAAAAACATTTAGGGGTGAAAGTCGTTCAAGGTCATTTAAGATAAAAAAGTGACATGAACTTTATTTTCATGTGAAATTACCTTTATTCACAGTAGATGTTCAAAGTGATTGCCATTGGAATCAATGCAGTATTGCAATCTCCTCATCACGAATTTCTTATCACTTCGGCACTTATCGCCGAAGTCTTGTCATTGTCTTGTATGTAAACAACGGCACCAAACCTACAATGTACATGGAACATTGTACAATGTTTCGCCTAAACAAACCCAATATATCGATAGTAAGAATGGTGAGACTAGTATTAATGAATCAAGCGAATGTAAATGATGTATTCTTTTGAAGAGCAAACTGATGTGCTTCTAATTTACGGAGAATGTCAGAAAAATGCAGTGAGAGCTAGAGACTTACACGCTGAAAGATTTCCTGAACGTTCTCATCCTACACGCCGTACATTTCAAATTTTGTACACTAAACTGAGGATAACTGGATCCTTAACCCGTCGGGAATGTAACCGACAAAAGCGAGTTACTAACGAAGAAACGGAAATTGGTGTTCTTGCCGCCGTTCATCGAGACCCTTGTGCGAGTTCTCGTCAAATTGCGAGGGAATCTGGCGTAAGCCAAATAAGTATTCTACGTGTTCTACATCGTCATAAATATCATCCTTACCACATGAGTCTCCACCTGGAATTAACTGGTACGGATTTCATAAATTGCACTGAATTCTGCCGATGGGCTCAACGCCAGATTCAGAGAGATGACTCATTTATTAATCGTATTTTATTTACTGATGAGGCAACATTTACGAATCATGGAAATATTAACTTGCATAATATGCATTTATGGTCAACTGAAAATCCACATTGGCTGCGGCAAGTTGCACACCAAAGACCGTGGTCGGTTAATGTATGGTGTGGGATTATTAGAGATAGAGTCACAGGCCTTTATTTCATGCAAGAGAATCTCAATGGTAGGAAGTACACCACATTCCTTCAAGAAACATTAGGTCCGTTATTGGAAGGAATACCTTTAGAAACAAAGAACAGCATGTGGTGTCAACACGATGGGTACCCGGCACATTTTTCGCTGATAGTTAGAAATTAATTGCAAAAGGGATTTCCAAATCGTTGGATTGGACGCGGAGGAGCTGTATCGTGGCCGGCTCGCTCGCCAGACTTGACGCCTCTTGACTTTTTCTTGTGGTGATACTTGAAAGATCTTGTTTATAATGAACGTCCAACTACGCCGGATGATATGCGTGAGAGAATTCTTCGAGCCTGTGATTCGATAAGTGCCGAAGTGATAAGGAATTCTACACAATCCGTGATGAGGAGATTGCAATACTGCATTGATTCCAATGGCAATCACTTTGAACATCTACTGTGAATAAAGGTAATTTCACATAAAAATGAAGTTCATGTCACTTTTTGATCTTAAATGACCTTGAACGACTTTGACCCCTAAATGTTTTTTATGCAGTTTTCAATGCTCTACAAGATAGTTGGAAAAAAATGTACCGTCCCATTTAAAAAAGTGGAGGTGACCTTTACCGTGCGACAGCGCCTCCACTGAGATAAAAAAATGGTCGCATTTGATGACCCCTTTCGTACGGTACAACTTTTCTTTTAAACATTTTTTTGTGACGTCGATAATTACAGAGATATTCAAAGTGGCAACAGTTAGTGCCTCGCCCTGTATTATAGATATTGATATAAAAGTTGTTACACTTAATAAATACACTTTCGAAATACATCGAATTTTTTTAAAATTGTATTTATGTAACCCAAACAAATTTTAAATGCGTTTTTATCGAAACAACGTTTTTCGATGGCTTGTTGATAAAATCGCATATCAAGGATTTTGAAATTGACTATTTTTTTGCTAAAAACGATGAATTAACACGTTTTTTTTAATGACCGCCATTTTGTTATTTTTGCATGTATCAAAAATCGTATGATATGCGGTATAGCCATTAACACACAGAATCTAAAACCGTTTGATTTTTTTGTTTCGGATGATCGATCTCCGAGATTTCATCAACAGCGCAGACCTACAATTTTTTTAGGACATTTTTTAATTACCATTTTCGTCTATAAATAGTGACTTAAATAAATAATTTTTTTAAAAGTGTATTTATTAAGTGTAACAACTTTTATATCAATATCTATAATATAAATCTATCAAAAGAATTCGTGAAAATAGCTTTTTTTAGTGTCTAAAGTGAGAAGACCCCTTAAGATAGGAGGGGCGGCCAAAGTTAAGTGGCCTATATAAATAATCATGGGCTATAAATAAAAATCGCGAAGATCAGCTATTTTTCGACGCGCTACACTGTGATGATTCCTTAAAAAGAACCGAAGATTTCTTTGGAATATTAAGAAAAATGGCGCGCATCTGGTTTCTTCGAAAAAAAATTACGAAAATGTTAATTGGAAAAAGACGTTTCAATATTTCGGAGAAGTCTCTACTACTCCACTAACGGAGACACTACCTAGACACTTGAGGAAGTTGTGTACAAATTTTAAGTTCGTCGGATAAAAATGAAAAGTTACGGAAATTGCACCGTGAAAACAAAATGGCGAATACGTCATATGGTTTATACTTCGTGACGATATTTTCGAGGATCGGTCTAATTTTTCCGAACGATCCTTACCTCTGATACTTTTTGAAAAAACGGCGCCCGTCCGCTGGAGATGATGGAACGAAGCTCAGGAATGATGTCGATGATGTTTTTCAAGAGCAGTATGTAGTTGAGATTTCTCTCGGCAGACTGGACGCTGTCGGCCTGCGGCGTCAGCACTGCCAAATTCAGTAGTCGACTCGCTCCGAACAATCTTTTTACTACTGGCTGAGTTGATGTATGAAAATAGAAATAGATTAGAATTAGGAATGTAACGATACTTGTTTTAGCCGATACGATCCCGATACCGATACAATTTACAAGAAAACTTCATATAATAAAAATTGTTCCTTTTGTACACTAACCGATGATCTAAACATTAAAAAGGTACTCAAGTAAGAAGATGAAAATATGAAAAATGATTTACCTACCTTTCAGGAGCGAAAGGAGTGTCAAAATCAAACAGAAATATAATTATACTCTTTTATTTATTATTAATTTAAAGTTTAGTGCTTGAAGTAATCTAAAATTGAAATTGTACTTATTAAACTTGAGATTGAACTGAACTCCAAAAAAGCAGGTTTCTACAGGGTTTTAACATAAGTAGCTTTGAGCTGTGACGTAGATAGTCAATAATCAAACTTGACCTTGGGGAGAAGTTTTGTTAAGGCCTTAGGCCACAGGGTATAAAATCATGTGCGAATTTAACAATTTTTTTCGTATGAAAAAGTGATTCACTCATAAAATGAATTACACATCTATTTAGTATGAATATCAAGCTGTTAGAAAATATATATATTTTTTTTCGATATACAAAATGGCCGACTACTCGAAACTTCTCGAAATAGCTTTTTTCCAACTGGCGTGACAAATAACTTCAACAATTTTCACTCGATTTACTTCGAATTGAAAAGTTATGTTCCTCATTGCATTTCGCAGAGAAGTACGGAATTTCTCATTAATCGAAGACTTTTCATTTTATGAGCAGTTATAACGAAATTGTTCACTGAAAATTCATTTCTTAAGTTCAAATACCTACAACTTTTGAATAAAACAATATTTTTTAAATTCCGTACGTACTTCTCTAGGTATTCTAATGTAGACTGACGAGAATTTTAGTTTTTTGTTCTAGGTAAACAACAGGGATGTTTCCAGTAACCAAGAATTTAAAAAATATTGTTATGAGTTGATAGCTTATAATTAAACCAACGTGCGGAAGTGCCTGTTTTATTTTATTTTGGTGAAAATTGTAGATAAATTTAGATAAATAAATTGTAAAATAATATCCATGTCACGTGGCAAAGAACACCAAACAGAGCGCATGACGTCACACTTTGCAAAACACGAACGAGTCGACGCCGTAAGCATACTGCTTATGCTAGGCTGTTACTCTTTATTTTGTCTTAAAATACAATTTGTGAGATTTCTCGATTGATTTTGAATTTTACTCGAAATGTAATAATAGAGACTGTATTCGTGAAGGCAAATAGTTCGAATTTGCCTAGGATTGACTGCATAACGGTGGCCAATTTCTTTACGAAAAACGACTTCTGCTCTGCAGAATTCAGACACGTGAAGACTTCCATGTAAGTATACCCTAAGGAATTGTAATTTGTGCAACGAGTAATGTATTAATAATATTACAAACTCAGTAATCATTTGAACATATTTTCGAGGTTATGTTTCTTTTTACGACTTGTTTTGTTTTATTTAATTGCAGGTCTTCGAGACAGTCATACGGTGATAAATAGAATTTAGAATTCATCCTTGAACATATTAATTCTGAAATTGTTGTCATTGTTTCTGTTTAGCGACCCGTATTTTGCAGAGAATGACGTCACGCGTCATCAAACGACAGATCTGGAAGTTTTGGCGCGTATTTTCAAACGGATGAATTAAAACGTGATTTTTGATGAATTTGCTGCATGTAAATACGAGAAATAAAACATTTTGTGCCGTATTATGTATATGTGACCAATTTTTAACATATTCCCAAAAATAGGCAACATCCCTATTGTGGATGCTAAAAGTCACGCCGCCGAGCGCCTAAAAAAATAAAAGAAAATATTAGTAGTCGGCCATTTTGTACATCGAAACAAAATATATATATATTTTCAACACCTTGATATTCATAGGAAATAGATGTGTAATTAATTTTACGAGTGAATCACTTTTTCATACGAAAAAAAATTGTTAAATCCGCACATGACTTTATACTCGTTACTGTGGCCTTAAGAAAGCAGAGCTCATTAAGGTTATTGTCTGACAATCGGTTGCGCAAATTATTTTGAGTAAGACCCGTAGTTGAAAAAAAGTCGCTCTGAAGTCACCGAGGTCAATTGATAAGAAGAGCGCGATATTTAAATTGGCGAAGAACGTATCGGTATCGTTACATCCCTAATTAGAATATTCACACTATTTGTTTTGCGCGTATTTGATTTCCAGGGCGTATTACCTTGACCATGGAATGAAAAGAACGATTCAAAACGAATTCGGTGACGCAAGCTTGACGACTTTTTATGAGCTCCAAATCACAGGGCGGCTGAAGAATCGAGGCTCGAATGAGCCGATGACCCATAGGAGTCGAGCATCGGTCCAGAGCACCGAGAAGACTGAATTTTCCGGCACCATCTTGGGACGACACCAATTCTAGACTCATGGCGCTCGAGATGTCTTCGGAAGAACGTACATTTGTATTATTATTACTACGCGAAAATATACACGTCGATAAATTATAACGACAGCGTAAACATTGGTCAACTGTAAATTGCTCATTGATATCCTGAGTCACCTATCATTGTTGTATTTTGAGATCCTTGAAAATCAATTCTCATCGACTTTGGGGTATACACGATATGCTGAATGTACTCCACGTACTTGAATAGAGCCGATGCTGCTGCCAGTGCGTAATATCTGAAATATTAGCAATTTTTTTTAAAGGGTTTGGCTACATTGGAAATGACGAACACTCGTTTGGCACTTGAGGCAATGAAAATTGAAGCGGAAAGTCCGACATATGGCGCAGAAATTGCAGATTGAAGTTAAACTTATGATTACAACGATAGAACTGCCAGATAAAACTTCAAACGGTTTTTTTTTCAAAAATATGTTTTTCAAAACGGTGTACACGATTTATCGATATCTAATGAACGGATTGACTTGAAGTTTGATACACTTATTCAGTGTAATAGTAATTTAGTCTTCACGGACGCTTTTCTTCTTAACATTTTTTTTTCATTAGTTGTTCATTCATTTTTCCTCGAAAAATCGAACAAAAATTCAAACTTTTTTTTGATGATCGAACCATGATATCAATAAAAGCTCGGCCAAGTCTTAGCCAATATTATCTATTTTGAGAAAAAAAAAATGCGTGTTTTTGTTCCAACTGGGTGGTCAAAATCAAGTACACAGTTGAGCCTCATGTTGAACAACTTTGTTAATGTACATACAAATATACGTTCGAACGATTTTTCAATCATCGTAGTTACTCCTTAAATTTTTTTTGGTAAATGCTTACAAAATAAACCCCAACTCCCTCCCTTTAGGGTAGGGGGATTTATAGAAAACGACCCCCTGAACACGATGGTGAAGAGAAATCGCGGCGGTCACCGCCCCATAAAAAGTTATGGGGTTTTGAAGTTCGCGGAAATACCAATGCAGACAAACTAGATTTTAAAAGAATGTATTACGAGTACCTGTAATACATTCGTAGAAACCGAAATACCAATCACAACGACAACAATACACACACATACCATTTTCGCCGATTCCCAGTCTCGTCTTTGAAATGATACATTTTGACAAATTTTCAACGAGGGCAGGGGGGGAGAGGGAAGTTACCGCGCCGGTTTTTCTTCGGCATCGTGCTCGAGAGATCTTTTTTGACAAATCCCGCTACCTCCCACTTCCAGAGTGCATGTGTGTGTTATTTTTATTCATTTATTGGGAGTACAACTTTGCAGTGACCGTTTTTATCAAAAGTTTAAGGCTGTATTATAAAAAAGTGGCTACATATTTTTTAATCAAAGTACTGCCCGTCGCTAGCTACGACCTCGGCCCATCTTTCAGGTAGCATTCGAATCCCGCGTCGATAAAAGTCTTGGTCCTTGGAGGCAATCCAGGAATCGACCCAATTTTTGACTTCTTCGTAAGTACCAAAGTGCTGGTCAGCCAAATCGTGTGCCATTGACCGGAACAAGTGATAGTCGGAAGGGGCAATGTCTGGAGAGTACGGCGGGTGGGATAAAACCTCCCATTTCAGCGTTTCCAAGTACTTTTTCACGACATTTGCAACATGGGGTCGGGCATTGTCATGCTGCAGTATCACCTTGTCATGTCTTTCGTTGAATTGTGGCCGTTTCTCTTCGAGTGCCTTACTCAAGCGCATCAACTGACGTCGGTAGAGTTCCCCTGTGATGGTTTCGGATGGTTTGAGCAGCTCATAGTACACAACGCCCAGCTGGTCCCACCAGATACACAGCATCACTTTGGATCCGTGAATATTCGGGTTGGGCGTCGATGAAGAAATATGACCAGGCAGTCCCCATGATTTTCGGCGTTTAGGATTATCGTAGTAAACCCACTTTTCATCTCCAGTCACAATCCGGTGCAAAAATCCCTTCCTTTGTTGTCTTTGGAGCAGTTCCCGCAAATGCTGACAATTCGGCTCGTAGGTTGCCATGTTTGAGTGCCAATAACTTTATAATGCATACACGTATCCGTTAGCTTTTTTAAATTGTTTACATTGGCAGAGCCTCTAGTTTAAAATGCCACTTTTTTATTGAGCTAGGGCCACTACTTCGGCCGCAGTGGCTCTCTAAAGGCCTGCATAGACTACGACACTTATTGCGACACAAATGTCTGACACTAATGTCCGTTCTGTTCACACATAAGACGGTTTCGGTGTCCCAGAAAGTGTCTGTACTGTGATGTCGCTACACAAGTGTCTCAGGTGTTCACACACAAAACTACTGACACAGCTGCAGTACCCGCTCGGACGCCATGGAGAAACGTCGTGCGGCGGCAGCCGTAATTTCGTGCGCTGTTATTAAGGGGCTATACCAGTGCGACACTTTAAAAAGATCGATTTTTTTTGCCTTTTTCGACAGTTTATTCTTTCAAGAATATCATTATCATTTAAATTATATACGTCAATATCATTTTATCTTGCAAAAATCGATAGTTCAATCTCTAAACGCATTTTTCTCGAAATGAGATTTTTCAAATATGCTGACAGTGTAACTCAAATAGATCCGATTGACTTGAAATTTGAACTGAGTACTCTTGAATATATTTACTCTACAATGACGCAGGATATTTTTGATTGGATAAAAATTGACGATTTGGCATTGAAAAAAAACGACCATTTTGTAGGCAAGAAAAGAGACTTTTTTCATAACTACGCTATTTTGTTAGATTTTGATATTTTTCAAAAATCCTACGTCATTGTACAGGAAATACCTTCTAGTTTAACGACATTTTTTTTCCTTTTTCGGTTTCAGCTACTCAATCAGCCGGAATCATGTCAGCAGTGGAGGAACTTTTTTTTGCGCCTGCGAAGGCAGCGCATTAGTCGCTTGGATCTCAATATTTACCTATGACAAAATTATTTAATATAGGTCAAATATATTTTTAATTTTCCAAAAGATTTAATTGAGTACTTTTCGTCCAAAAAGTCCTGAAAATCACCCAAATTTCCAGCGTTCACACTGGTATAGCCCCTTAAGCTGTGTTCTTAAATTATGCATTTTTCTGCCAACTTTAGCCGATATTGTGCCAAACTGTTCCGCCAAGCATTGAAGTGCTGCCTGTTTTTTACTGTATTTTTTATAATCAGCACAACATATTTGCCAAAGTTCAGGCAGTCCTTCCACAAAAAATATCAAATTTTAAATGCTCTCCTTGCTCTACGTAATGGCCATTTTGATTCAACGCGGGTCGCGAGTGTCTGGATAATTTCGCGCCGGTTGGAAAACTTGGACACTGCCGCAGACACTCCGACACAACCTGTTCACACGGCGCTCGACGCGACACCTAGCGAGATGTCGCAATAAATGTCCCGAGATCAGACAGTGGTGTTCACACACAGACACTCGATGTATACATTGAGTGTATACACCAAAGTGTCGTAGTGTAAACCTACCTTTAGTAAAACGGTCACTGCAAAGTTGTACTCCTAATAATATCTAGTTTTTTCTGCATTCGTGGGGCTCCGCCCCCCAACCCTGCGAGGAGCTCTGCTCTCATTTCGAAGATTGGCTCCCTCGCCGCCACTTTGTACATAAATAATAATAATTTTTTTTTCAACCTTAAATATATGCTCAATAATCTTTCTAAAAGTAATCCCCATGGCTTTGATTACACTCGCAAAAAAAAAATCGTCAAAGTTTGGCCTTCTTTTCGGCCGCTAGAGTGGCGTTACCCCTTAAAATGCATTGGCATTATTCTACGACGAAGTTGCCTCTTACTTTTGCTTCAGAAAGATTTCAACGCTGGAAAATTCCTCGGCACAGTGCGTTCTTATCCGATCCATACCGGAACTATCGTGAAAGTGTATTCGGCCGATCGACGTTATTTCGATCGAATCGAATTTTTCCTTGATCGCTCGATAAAGATCGTTCCCGTATAGACTCCTTTCGCACATCGTATCCGGCATTACTATCTGCAACGAATTCGGCCAAAAACATTATTAACGCAGAAACACAAGACGAGTCGATGCTTTGCGAAATATATTTATGTCACCTCGATTGGATTCAAAGCGTATATCTTCGTTAGTGTATTTATGTACGTGTTACAGTCGCTTATCTGGCATAGTATCACGTGAGGAGATTGAACGTCGATCGCTGCCATTCCGACTTCACCGCGGGCAAAGCCGCGACCGGAAGTGATCGCTGTGGAGAAGAAGAAACTCGCGAAAAATTATATATACATATACGCGTCTCGTTGTGCAATGGCTGCGTTTTTTACATTACCAAGAATAACGCAATTGTCCGGATTGCTCGAGATACTATGGGGCGATATTCTTGCCCCGGAACTGCAAATAATAATGTCACAAAGAAGATTATAAACAGGAATTTATAGCTAAACAGCAGCCGAAAATGAGCAAATTTTAAAGATTTTTTTTGTTCAAACTATTTATTCTACATAATTGAAATTTCATCCACTTATCATTCTTTCAATTTTCAAAAAAAAAAAAAATGAAAAATCAAACCATTAGATCCGCTTTCCTATCTTAAAAAAAATTTCTATCTTTCAATCTCTTTTATCTTTTCTATTTTTAATTTTCAAACAAATTTGGAAAAATTTGGAAAATTAAAGCAGCCGATAATGAGCAAATTTTAAAGATTTTTTTTTTTCAAACTATTTATTCTACATAATTGAAATTTCATCTACTTATAATTCTTTCAATTAAAAAAAAAAATAGAAAATCAAACCATTTTATCCGTTTTTCTATCTTTTTTAAAAAAAATTTCTATCTTTTAATCTTTTCTATTTTTTCTATCTTTGGATTTTTCAATTTTTTAAAAATATTTCAAAATGACGGCTGCACGACACTTGCTTCGGAAACGGTTGCCACCTAAGTTTCTTCACGGCGTACCACCTAGCGTCCGGTGCGTTTATCTGAACCACCAGAGTCGAGAAGTTTTGGATTTCTAAAACCCACACGCTCTATGTGAACCTAAAAAATTCAATAAAAAGTGAAAATCCGAAAAATGGTACGTGTTTGAAAACGTATTTCTCATGAAATTTTCGAAATAGTATTTTGTTAATGAAAAAGTAGTTTTTAAAAATGATTTTCGAGGAATTTTAGGTTCACACAGAGGGTCTGGGTCTTAGAAGTCTGAAACTTCTTGGCTCTTGTTTGTCGGATCAATGCACCGGACGCTTGGTTGTACGCCTTGGAACAAGTCAGGCGGCGACCGTCTCTACAGCAAGTGTCGAACGGCCGCTATTTTCAAATATAAACAAATTGGAAAATTACAAGATTTTAAACGCTAAACTTTTAAAAACTAAGATTTTAAAACTAAGATTTTAAGTCTAAACGCTAAACTTTAGACTTAATGTGTACATAATATTTTAGTTATGTAGAATAAATAGTTTCGACACAAAAAACTTGAAAGTTCGCTTATTTTCGGCAACCCAAAGGGATTTCTCCCCCTTAAACTCGAAAGGTCGGATAAACCGATCGATACCGATTTTTAAGAACTCGAAGCGAGTCTATGCATTTTAGATCCGCCATGTTGGATCGTTATTCCCGATTATATTTATTTGTAACTTCTGCACCGGTTGCAGAATTAAGGAGGTTGGAGCGGTCCAGTTGAGTCGAAGGACGGTTTATGATTTTTTTTTCAATGAACCTCAAAAAAATGCATACGAGGTGTAGATTTATTCTGTAGATGATAATTTTTCATAAAATATATAATTAAAGGGCAAAATTATACATTTTTATATTTTTATTACGTGAATAAGAAAACCTTTTGTGTTACTACCAACTTGAAAAAGTATAACATTATCGATGATTATTACAAAAAAAACTGCGTCGATGAATGTTTTATAGAACTCAGAATGAAATTTTGAGTCGTTTATAATTATGCCGATTTTTATTTTTCACGAGATTATTTATTATTACCAAAGGTGGGCGAAGTTAAACCGAAAATTGACTTCGTTAATCGTTGTTACGCTACTCAAAAAGTTAACTTCGTTAGTCGTTAAAGCGTTAGTTTCTTGAAAATTTAACGCAAGTTAAAGTTAACAATCTATATGAAATTGTAGGTAATTCTTATTATTATGTTTTACCTAACACTTTTTTTGTAAAATTAACGAGTCAAATAGAGATTCCATAGTCATACATTAATACTTTTTTCACAACAGCATGGGTACATCGTACTACAGTAAGTAGATATAGAGTATAATAGGGTCTAGGAGGATAGGCTCGGTAAGGAAGGTAAGTAAAAAAAACTAAGTAGAGAGGGTAAAGAGGAGGCAGGGTCTGGCCGCACCGGACGAACTTAGGTGTGGAAGCGTGTCGTTCTCTCGTCGAACGCAGGGTTCCTGCTTACACGCTATGCATAGCACCTCATCTCAGTCCCACTTGCGCCGCGTACTTCACTTGTTCGCCGCCTGCCACATGAGCGTGGCGCGCATCGCGAAGACGAAGTAACGGACTTAAATTAACGGAAGTTCATAAAACCGTTAATAGTTTTTGAATTTAACTTAAAAGTTACATCGATAAGGCACATGTTAACTTCGTTAATTAACGATTAACGAATTAACGTTTTTCTGCCCAGCTTTGATTATTACCATTAATTAATATTAAGTTGTGCCGAAATACGGCAACTTCGCGGACATTGAGGTTGGCAGCAATGCTCTTCATGCGTCAGCCAAGATTCGTAATCTTTCATCAAACCTTGATGGTTCAATATTGAATGTATATGACGATGGGCAAGATGGGGGTCTTTTTCTAAATGCTTACAAGGGTTTAGTTTGCGTTAATCCGTTGTTAGAAATGATTTATCTCGGTGCTAAATAGCTAAAAAATTACATCACTCGTAGCAGGAACGTTTTGCCTATCTAATCGCACGTAAAATTACAAACATTGAACTACTTTTTATCTTTGGTGTTATGTGGTGAAAAAGTTAAAAAAAATCGTAAAGACTCAGTATAATCTAGACAATAAGATATTTTGTTTTCAAATTTAATCTTGAACTGAGGCTAACGCTCCAACCTCCTTAATTAAGTCTAGGGCGATTTTTTTGCGTTTTGAGGATTCCAATATCAAGACTGCCATTTTAAGGGGTCTTCTCACTTTAGACGCTAAAAAGGCTATTTTCATAATTTTTTTCATAAGTTTATATTATATATATTGATATGAAAGTTGTTACACTTAATCAATACACTTCCGAAATACATTTTAAAAAATGAATTTATTTAAGGGGCCAGTCCACTTTGAAAAATTAAAAAAATCGAAAGCAAGCAAGACTTGAAGAAATCGACGATGATGAGCAATCAGAAGGGATTTTGTACGGTGCAGGAATTGCCGATTGAGTTTAGGTAAGAGTTTTTCATAGTATAACCTCAAACGCGTTTTTCTCAAATCAAATTTTGAAAACAACGTTTTCAAACTATAGCTCCATCGTATCTCTAAAACTAATAAACCAATTCTCTTGAAATTTGAACCACATATTGCAAACATGATTCGCAACAAGATGACCCTCGATGGTTTTAAAATGTTGATTTTTACTTTTTTTTGCGAAAAACTGCGAAAAAACGCGTTTTTAAACTTTTTTTTGTTTTTCATCTGCCATTTTTTTCTTTTTTGATAAAACTTTATATCCGAGGGTCATCTTGTAGGTGGTGTCATTCTGAATCTAATGGACTTTGATTTTTTTGTTTTAGACAAGCCGTTGCTGAGCTGTGATGGAGCTACCTAGCCCACCTATTTTTGAGGCGATACGTTAAACTATAGTTTTTGTACTTAAAAATTAGTAAAAATGAATTAATGTTTTTCAACACTTTATTTATCAAGCCCAACAACTTTTATATTCATATCTTTTATAAAATGCTTAAAAAATCGCGAAAATAGCCTTTTTTCGTGGCTCCTGAGTGGACTGGCCGCTTAATTTATAGACGAAATGGTAGTTAAAAAAATGTCCTAAAAATTGTAGGTCTGCGCTGTTGATGAAATCTCGGAGATGGATCATCCGAAACAAAAAAATCAAACGGTTTTAGTTTCAGTACGTTAATGGCTATAGCGCATATCACACGGTTTTTGATACATGAGAAAATAACAAAATGGCGGACATTTTTCGAAAAAACGAAGAAAAAAACCGCCGTTTTTGGTAAATAAAATAGTACATATCAGAATTTAAAAAAAATCCTTGATACGCCCTATAGCTGTAGTTGTGAAGAATATGTGGTTAAAATTTCATAAGGATCGGTTCAGTAGTTTCGATGATTTTATCAACAAGCCGTCGAAAAACGTTTTTTCGAGAAAAACGCGCTTACATTTCGTTTGGGTTACATAAATACACAAAAAAAAATGTTCAATGTATTTCGAAAGTGTATTTATTGAGTGTAAGAACTTTTATGTCAATATCTATAATATAAACCTATAAAAAAAATCATGAAAATAGCCTTCTTTAGCGTCTAAAGTGAGAAGACCCCTTAATGTTTCCATTTCGCGCCTGTGTTTGCAAGACTCTCAATTGCAATTTTCTACGGAAAGTGAACGATTTATACGTTATTCGCATTCCGCCATATTGAATTTAGGAAGAGTGCGTCCAATTTGGCTGGTGGACAGCATAGAACCTCAGAAGCTTTCGTAAGCTTCGTTGACCTCCCCCCCCCCCCAGTCGATCAGGACGTAAGTGCTCGTGAAAAAATATAAAAAAACGTAAAAGCATATAGTTCTGCGTACCCTTGGCCGCGGCGACGTATAGCGCTCTTAAGAAACGAGGACGAAGAGGTCGTTGGATATCTCCGTGAATTCTTCGGCGTAACTATAGAACTCGTGGTCGACAGTATATTCACCAGCGGTTGTCGAACGTTCATAAAATCTGAAAAATCGAGATAATTTATTTGAAGAATCTTCGGAGTAAAAAAAAACAAACGGATCGGCGAAACTCACCGTATTTCGGTAAAACATTGATCATCGGAGTGTTCGGAACGATTGTTTCGCTTCGGCCTCTTCCTCTCCCGCGTCCTCTGGTAGCAACCAGAGTATTCTCCGTGCGGGTAACGTTCATTCTTAACAAATAATGCCTTACCGTCGACGGCGGCTCACGCAACAATGAAAATACGAACTTGTGAAGTTCACGGGCAAACGGAAAGAACGAATTTCTGTGTAGGATTCGCGTGGTGGGGATGAAAACAGGAAGCCGTTGATGGTGGCGCTAGCGTCGCACCACGGAATGGCCACTCCAAGTTGACACTATACACGAATACAAGACGAAAGATCGTGAAATTGCTCAGATTATAAATTGCTTCGAATTATTGTGTGCGAATCAAAATTTTTACCGATTAGATTAGTAGACAAATTATCGAAAACGTATTCGAAAAGATTTCCCGGCTTCTTTCGCGTCACCAATCCCGCGTGGTCAATGTCACGTGATCATTTCGAATGGACGAAACTTCCGGCGGAGGCGCTTGTTCAACGTCGAAAGATTCAACAGACCTCACAAATGTCTCATATTCGCATTATTTATTTACAAATTCAATATTTCCTTTTCAACATTACAGATTTTCTCTTCAATAACAGGCTCAAGCTGCAATTAATAAATAATACAATCACAATACCTATTACAGTTTTGTTTTTATCTTCTTCTTTTTAGAAATAAATAGCCTATTACCGCGGTTCAGCCTGTTCTCTCGTTACACATAATTCTATCGTAACGAACGACGCGCCACAGCGAGGTCGCGTGCGATAATCTCGCAACAGGAGAATCCGGAATTTCGAGTGGGGGAGGTGGGGAGAAAAAATTATATTTACAACAACGCTAATCGTTGCAACAAACGCAATTTAGAAGAAAATTTGACGCTCGTAATTTTCGTTCAATGGATTTCTGGAGTGAACCGACGACGGAGAGCCAAAAACTTTTTTCTCGCTCAATTTGGCAAGACGAAAGAGATGCCTACGTACGCGTGACATTCTTGATTCATTTTTTTTCTCCTTTGCCGACGAAGAATGAATACAAATTCGTGGGTTGTAACGTTCGAGAAATACTTAATTTCGGCGATAAAATTCAAGTCCGAGTGTTCGATGAAACCTTATATCGAGGCACGAATATATTTACATTGGTCTCGCGAGAAACAATTTCGATGATGCTGATGACGATAATGATAAAATTGTTGCGGTTCATCTTAGAATATATATATATATATATTTTTTAACTTCGTATTATTTGTTTGAAGGAAACCCAAAAAATAGGTGGTATAGCTTTCCAAAGGCTGCCAGGATCTTTCTCTCCTTGTTTTTACTTTTTTTTTAACTACACTCCGGGATTTACAATTAATCAACGAGTCTCAAATCGATCGTACAATGAACAACGACCATAAAACTTAAGCGCCCCAATTTTCGTCCTTAAACTTTTACGTAAGATTTTATGTCTACGAGCAGCCTCCTTTCGGACATTAATACCACCCCGAGTGTCTATGCGCGATGCAAAAAAAAAAAATTATCATTGTATATCAATATTTATGAAGTCACCTTATTTAGAGAGTCGAGCTCGATTTATAATTATCACATAGTGTATTATTTTCATTGCTGAAAATATAAGAAATCGTATCTCGCTATTATCAGGCGGGACATTGTTGCCCGCTCTCGCTAAAACTTTCCGCCCCTTATTTCTTCAAATGTACAAAGCGCCGAGTGGCTCAATTTTTCTCTTCTTTCAACTTCGTCCCGATTTTCTCGGCTGTTACATTTTTCTTTCGCATACGAGTCCACAATGTACATAACAATACGTTCATATAAATATTTACAATTCCTTAATTCCTCTTGCGCTCGTCTAGCGAAAAATCAAAAGGTCAACGTTTTCTCCAAGACAACAAGGCAACGTAATTCAATGTTGAAAACTAACGGTCACTAATAATTAAAAAAAAAAAAAAAAAAACATTACGTTATATGCCTGCTAGAAATCCGCGGAACATGTGAAGTAATGATGAAAAATTCAAGAGTAGACGTATGAGGGAGAGAGAAAGAAAGAAATTGTTGTTCGCGTCGTGTCGAAAAAGATTTAGACAGCGCTTCGAGTAGAAGTGCGCAAAGCAATTGCACGATCACATTTTACAATTATGATGTGTATAGTTTTTAATTGACACGGTACATATGTATATACGTATCTATACACACATGTATATACCGAATAGAGGATAAGATTAACATTGTTCGATTTCGCGGTCGTCAACTGCAAATACTTTTCTTCAACTGTCTCTCTAACCACGTCCAGAATAATGAGTATGAGCCTCTCACATAAAATCTACATATTTCGTCTAGAATATGTAATATATATGTTCAATACTTTCATTAGCTTTCTCCTGCGATAAGTAAATCGCTTATCAATTCCCATTGACACAAATAGAACGTAGAGTCGAGGGCAGGGGTTTGCCTCGAATAGCCCCGACGGAAAAATTACCACCGAACAAAAACGAACGCGAAACAATAAATCGCGATCACGTTTGATCTATTGCACTATATATTTAATCGTAATCACCGGCTTTTTGCCTCGTGCCCCGTGCAATATTCGAGCCATTAAAAATCTTTTCTTCTTCTTAGATCCGGTAATTCACATGCGCAGATATATATATATATATATATATATATATATATATATATATATATATATATATATATAAAAGACTATTTTGCGATTGGAAATTCATTCTGGAGAACACGCGATATTATAGAATGTTTGTAATTGATATTTAGCCTGATATGGAAACGTTGAGTAAAAGTATGGTACTTGTAGATCACTTTTTTTTTGTCTGGAGGCAATGCGGGAAGTATCAATGCATCGAGAATACTTGAGGTTTATCCGTCAATTTCTCTCTATCTCGCCCGATCGAAATACACGCCGAGAAAAGCCTTGCTCGAGATCTGAGATCTGCGAAAGCGAATTTTTGCAATCACTTTTGAAAAAATTGTAATTCCATTTGTTTTGCGAAGCCAATGAACACTTTTTTATGGACCTTTGCTAACACGGAACTTGAAAATGTTACTTAAAAATTGGGTTTCCATTTTTTTCCTCGTGTAACATGCATCTTTTTCAAGCAGAACATGCAGATCGATGCTTCAATTTTTATCTGGTCAAAAAATTATGTCTTGCTCGTGTAAAACTTTTAAGTGAAATTTTCCATTCTCAATCACCTTTTTTAATTTCCATCTACTAAGAGCAACGAATAAAAAGACTTTAAAATATCAGTTTCCAGTATGTGCCAAAAATTTATTTACCAATTTTTGGCTCGCAGATTGTTAGACTCGAAATAATTACGTTTTTCGCTAAAATTCGCAGTGCAACGTTCAAAAAATGCGTCAAAACAAGTCTAAAAATGTCTAGAATTGCAGTTTTTCCTTGTGCAATTGTGAAAATTCGTTATTGCAACGACTCCGGCTCGTTTACACGTGGCTCTCGAGTGGTACTTTGAAAACCTTCGACGCGAGATTAGCGTCGGGAAGTGACTGCGGTCGTGCGTTGGTGACGTTGAAAACAACGTTGCTGGGTCCGCGAAAGCTGACTTCAATGAGAAAGCTCGTGTCGGCGACGTTAACGCGATTGCTGCTCAAGTCGGGCGAGCTAGTGCGCAGTTGGCTCTTCTTGGGCTTCGGATCATTCTTGATGACCCTTTCCGTTTCCGTTTGTAGTTTGTTATCGAGCCAGTGTACCTTGTCAAAGTCCTTGGTACCACCGACCGTGTGTCTGCGCTTTATCGAACGTTCGGGCATGCCGTTTTTCCTCTTCAACTTCGTCGTGCCCTCCTTTCTCACGGATTGCCGTCTCTTGCTAATGTTGCACTCGGTCTTTTCCGTTTTCGTGAGTGACTCGGAACGCTTGAGTTTCGTGTTTGGCGATTCCGAGCGATCGGCGTGCTTGTTTAGGCTCTCGGAACGTTTGAGCTTGCCGTTGGTCGGCGATGCCAGTCGATCCGGATGTTTGTTCAAACTTTCGGATCTCTTGAGCTTCGAAGTTGCGCTCTCGCTGCGTTTGTTCAGGGATTCGGATCTCTTCAATCGCGACCTCGATTCCACGTTCGCCTGGCTAAGACTCTCGAACTTTTCCAGTTTGTTCGTATACGAGGAGTCCGAGATGTCCTTACGCGGGACGGAATTCTCCGTGATCGCGTGAGAATCTTCTTGCGACTCGATGTTGTCGCGACGCGCCGGCGACGTATTGGTGATAGTGTTGGTTGTCGTGATGACGGTGGCAGTACACGATGTTCCGTCCTCCTGTTGTGACTTCGAGAGCTCGAAATTTCGCTGTTTCGCCGTGCACTGAGAACGTTCGAGGCTACCGTTGCTCTTTGGACTCTCGTCTTTTTCCGTTGCATCGAGAAATCTGCTACTCTCGCTCGAGGAATCCGTCGTGGGTTCCGACGCTTTTTTACCGGCCCGGAGATCGTTGTCCGGCGTTGTCGACACCTCGGAAGTCCTCGACATTGCGCTCTTCTCTGTTGTTCCCTGTGCAATCGAATCGAACCACATGTCACTCGTCATTAAACGACGTTTCGACTTCGACCTTGGCGAGGTAAAAATCATTCGGACTTACGTTTAAATTGCGAATCATTCTTGCATTGTCGGCTGGTGATTTGTGAAGGCTCGGATCTCGATATACTTCGGCAGGACGAGCGGCGTCTTTGCGATCGAGGTTGCGATTGTTTTCGTCGCGTCTCTCGGTGTCCGACGGGCTCGTGCTTGTACTGTCCGCGGATGTCATCAACAGATTCGTAGGATTCACGAGAGATTTCCACTTTCGATCAAACGTCGACGTTAGACTGGTCAAGAGATCGCTACCTGCAAGCAAACATGGAACGAAACAAAAGCATTCCTTTTTTAGTACAATACTTTTCGATGGGTGACCGACTCATTTTGTTTATTAGCTCCGTCACTTCGGACGTGGACACTCAAAGCATTATTTCTTAAGCCTCGAGCTTCTCTTTATTCGATAACACACTAGAACACATATGTAAGAACGAACAAACTCTCGCTGCGACACAATGAAAACGGAAGATAAACAAAACATGACGATGCAAGATTAAAGATAATGAGACCATGTGGTAGCATCTAGACACAAATTGCATTGTATTATTCCTATTTTTTTTTTTTCGTGTGCATGTCGTGTACGTATGTGTGTGTGTGTGTCTGTGTCACTGAGTATGTGCGAAGGCATTCCTGAAATAATAAAGACTTATATCGACAATAAACGACAACGATGTTATGTGAAAAGAAAAACGATGTGAGATCTAATTATGTCAATAGCGATTGTCGAACAGAGATATGCAAAAATTGAAATATCCTTTGCCCGCCTTGATTCGACCGAATCGCAATTCGATATTCGAATGTTTGCCATCTTCGTCGACCCTTGCTCATGAACTAAGAGATTCAATGATTGTGGAACGCTGATGATTTCGTTTCGTCGACGAGTACACAATCGCTATTTCAACTCGCAGCGTTCTCTCTCGGTCGTAGTCAATTTTTCTCGCTTGCTGCTCAAAAGCGACGAAAATAAACTAAAAGGTGAGACACGTCTACAACGATAAAGAAAATATATAACGAAGCCGAAGTAGTGGCCACCTAGACGCGAAGCAGGCTAAAGTTAGATAAACGAAATCCGCACAAATTAGTGAACATACGGGGGTAAAAAAAAACGAAGTAAAATTCAATCGACGAACTTTGGGAGAACTACGTGACAGGCGTGGTGCGTTTGGTGATTATGTGCGAGGGGGAAAGAAGGATGACGAGATAAATAAAAAAAAAGGAGAAGACTATATGAGAGACAGAGAACAAAAAAAAACGAGAAGAGAAGGAAAAAGAGAAGAACAGTGATAAAAACTGTCTGAAGCCATTCCTGTTGAGCCAGGCTGCACAGCTCGCACATCGGACACACCGAAGCAAACGATCGAAAACAAAAATCCATGATGATCGTTCGCCCATTGTTGTTTACCTCTGAGGAATTTGTTTAAAGTCTTGGAGGACGTCCCGGTCCCGGACAACAGCCCTGTCTCGGAGGGCTGTGAAGATTTCGTTGGTGGTTGTGGTGGTGATGGTGATGGTGGTGGTGGTGGTGGTGATGAAGATGATGTGGCTGCTGAAGAAGAAGAGGTAGGGCCTGTTCGGGTTTGGGGTTGTTGTGATTGTGGGACCGGTGTCTTCGCGGAGGCGCTACCGGCACCTGAAGGACCGTGTAGATGGGACGATATGTAGCACCATATACCCGGGCTTGCTGTGTGCCTACGCGGGTCAATTTTATCGCATCGTCAGTTGGATCCCGACGACAAAAAGTACATGCGAGAGAGAGAAAGATAGAGAGAGAGAGAGAGAGAGCCGGCAGTTTTTCTTTTTTAGTCCGTGTCGATCTCTCATTTTATTTTCAATCTTTCTCTTCTCGTTCATCGCGTGGCTTTGCGCGTGGACGGTCCAGGGAGATCCATGATGATTGCCGCCAAAAGTGTTCGCACTTTATCGAATCCTCGGCGAAGATTTTTCTGCCCTTGAGTCTCTGTGATTGCCCGTGCGTGAGTGTCTGTATATATATATGTGTGTGTGTGTGTGTGTGTGTGTATGCCTGTGTCGGCTGCGTGTTGTTCGTTCGTCTTTTCGTTCCGAGACCGTCCGTGCGCAAAGTTGTAGACGGAGGCAGGCAGGCAGGCAATACAGGCAGAAATTCAGGCAGAAGAGTACACGTGTTCCGACGACAGCGTCAGGCAGCCAACAGCCAAAGAACGAAGCCGACAAATATTGACGGATTATCGTTATTTCCGTGGAGTAACTGTAAATTGCGAATTTGCCGAATGACGTGGCTGTATTCCTCTTCGTTTATCTCTTGCTTTTCGACGTGTTCACGAGTCACGAACTTTGCGCTCGTTATTGCTGCATGCTCGCGAACGGCGAGTACGTCTTTCAGACTTAAACGTTCAATCGTCGCGTCATTAAGGTCCGTAATGCTGTGCGATTAAGTTCACATGATCATTAATCGATATAAAATGCATCGTTTGCCTTTGGCTTTTCCAGGTGTAAATGTGCAATAATTGACCGATTAAGGTAGTCCTATCGCCAGGCTTCAATCTATAGGATTTTCAAGATTTTTTTTTTTTTTTTGAGCTTCACTGAATATATTAATAATCGTCTCTGTAAAATTTCAGGGTCGTTTATCGATCTGATTACAGAGAAAAATATGAAAATTGCGGATTTTTGCGAAGGAATTCCGAGAAGGCATACAAAAACCAAATTTCCGGTCGCTACAAAAGTGTATATAATAGTGGGAACCCGTCAGAGTCTTCAAAATAATCAGATTTAAACACTTAACACTTGTGGCAATCCAGTGCTCTCAGAAAAAATTACGCTTATTGACCTAATTTTTATGTAATATCAAGTTTAATTTGAACTTCTGGTATTGGATTTATTAGGGGGCGTCCATTAATTACGTGAGGCGTTTAGGGGGGGGAGGGGGTCGAGCGAAATCTCACCCAATCTCACGTGGGGGAGAGGGGGGCTTCGGCAAATATCACGTAATTTGAGTAATTTTAGTAATCACGTAATTTTTATCACGTAGGGAGAGTCTCCCTACGTTACATGGTACTACTTTACATGGTAGAATAAATGATACTACAACCGCAGTGCCTTCTACTACAATTTATCTTCCGTGAACGTATGCATGTTGAAAAATCTCACGTGAGATTAGGGGAGGGGGGAGGGGTCGAGCAAAATCTCACGACATCTCACCAGGGGGAGAGGGGGGGTTGAAAAATCGCCAAAATCACCTCACGTAATTAATGGATGCCCCTTTACCACTTGCTACGATAAAGAGACGTGACAGCAAGGCAACAGCTGACTGTAGTCCTAACCTCATCTCATTCATTCGAATTTCCACATATATTTCATTTTTAACCGACATATTTCGCCGACACAAATTTTCCACGCTTTTTACCAGTCGTGGCCTGAATACAATGCTGTATATTACCCAATGGAAAATTTAGTTTTTACAAATTTTTTTTGCATATGTTAAAAATATGATCAGTGGTATGACTAGTGTGAAGCGATAGGATTACCTTAACTACATATTTGTGAGGCCGAAACAAAGCACAATAAACGCAGCTTGCTTGAGAAAAAATTGCGAACAAATCGACAAAAATGTCGTTCTTTTTTTTCTCTCTCGTTTCAACGTAGAATCGGTGATGTTGCGAGTGAGCCCGAAAGCGTGCAAAATGGCATAAGCAGTGTCTCATTATCACATTACAATAAAACGATCTTTACGCCCACAGGCAACTAAATATGTTCTTTTCGTCATCGCTGCTCCGCCGGCTCGACTAAGGTATTGCTCTCCGCTATTTCCACTATCGTGCACGTGACGTCCAAACGATGATCATTATGAGTATTATGGTTTTTGTTTGACAGTTAAGCGTTGGGTCTTGTTATGAGAATTGATACGGAACTTTCAGAGGTGTACAGATAGTCGAAAAAAAAGTAGATTGAAAAAGAAAAAACAGCGCACGTGTGTTCGATAATGCCGTCGATGGTTGTTTGACAAGATTAAGATGAAAATAGAAGAAAAAAGATGGGATTCAAAGTACCTAGCAAGCTTTCGGTTAATAGTGAGTATCTTCTGTGTCCAGTGTAGGAAACAAGATCCGGCTACACTCACCGACCGTCAGAAGCGAATTACAGAGAGAGAGAGAGAAAAATACACAGAAAGAATGAATAGACAGGTAACAAGGCGCGAATATATGTCGATCATATGGTGGTCTCTTTCGAGAGGGGGCCAGGGGAGGTAGCGAGGAATTTAAGAAACACACTGCACGAAAGAGACATCTGGGAAACGTTATACGGAAAAACGGCGATAGACGTATCTTGCCCGAGATTCGAATGAAAACCCCGTAGAATGTGTAATTAAGATTTGGCTCTCGCGCCGAGAGACAAGTTACAAAATAACTGCTGAGAATAATATTGCTCCAATGTCCAGATCTTCCTCTGTTCCGTTTTGTCATACGCGTAAGGAAAATGTATATTTTTTTTCTTTTTCGTGTAGATACGACCTTTGAGAAATGCTTTTTATCGAAGCATTTGTGACAGCATGGAATAAAAATGTGAGCTTCGTATACTGACCATCGTCGGAGATGTCACCGGGTATGCCACGCGTGTGTTGAGACGGCGAGGGCGATGGATGCTGCGATTGCGAGCTGTGAACCTCGTGAAGCGAATCGAGGCTGCCGTATCGCGTCGGTGCTAAACAAACGGATTCCAATGAAGGCTGAAAAAAAATATACGAAATTATATGCTTGCACCGTCACTGGTAAAGCGATCGAATTTCACATCCTTTGAGACTCCCAATATTAAAGGTATCTCCCACCTTTAGGCGAGGAAAAAATTTGCTGATTTTCATGTTTTTTTTTTGAGGAGGGATATACATTTACAACGATCAAAAAATCGATTCCTTTTTTTCTTCTTTAAACGGTGGAACTATGTATGTAGAATATTTTCACAAAGTTTCAAAGCGAAATACGAAAAACTTCGAATATTAGAGGCCGTCAACGCTGGGCCTCGCCGCTCGGATTCGGAGCGGGCGTAAACTTCAAAAGCGGTTTCGAAATCGGCGTGCGGGATTACTCAAAAACTATGAAGCTGACTGAGTTGAACACTTGGTAGAAATATTGATAATATTGCGGCCTTCTATTAGACGATAATTGTTTTTGAAAAATTAGAAACACAACTACTTTTTTAATCCAAATTTTACAAAAATTATGCGTGAAATGTTGATTTTTTTTAGTAAATGTAAAATTAGTAAAATTCAGTACATTTATTTAGTAAATGTAAATGTCTTTTTAGTCATTTTTTTAGTAAGATAAACAACCATTCGCTGGAATTTGCTTTTTTTTTTTTTCATTTTAATTACTGTCAAATAGAAGCTATGCATGTTCTAACCGATGAAAATTTTGATTTTTTTTTGCAAACCAAAGTCTTCGGGGATCTGACTGCACGCCGATTCGCAACTCCCGCGGCAACCTTGCTGTAACACTCTGTCACAGCTCCGCCATTTTCACGATAAGTGAATTTCGAAAAATTGTTTAGTATATTGAAATATTCTATTAACGTATACCTACAGTTTGATAAATGTGGAATGATTATATGTTCGTTTAAATAATCCGTAAAAATTGCTTCTTTTTTTCCCGTCCAAATGTATATTCCGCCTTGAGAGGAAAAATTTCTTCACTATTTTTGAGACTTGGCGTATGTTTTATTGTTAATTTTGGCTGTTACGCTTATTTTGTTTTATTAATCTTAAAAAATGACGGCGGTATGTCAGTCTTCTAAACTGCATTTTAAAAACTGGCGTGACGTATAGCTTAAAAACTAAACGACCGATTCTGATGAAATTTGGTATAAATCTTTCTAACCTTATTGTCTAAAACTTGTCATAAACGTTTCTGAAAATAAAAAAAGTATTTTTTTATTGCGAAATGTAGCCACTTTTTTTCCGGAAAATTCAATCTTCTAGAACTAGATTTGCTTATGATAAGCCAATCTACATTTTTTTTCTCAAATTCAGAAAATTTGAGCGGAAGACAACTGTTCGTCTATCCATTTGACGTCATTTGGCAAAGTTTCGACGGGATTTGAAGAGCCGTTTTCGAGATTTTCGGGAATCTATAATTGTTCTACCATACCGACCGCGATGAGGTATCATTCCCTCTTAAGGTGCCTCAAAGATCTTCACGGTGTGGGGTTTAATTTAAAAATTCAGAGAGACTGGATCAATTAGTGAACTTGTACACTCTGGCCGTTCTTCAACAAGTCGTCCGACACAAAACATCGAAGCAGTTGGTGAGAGTATTGCTAACAGTCCAGAAACATGAATTCAGCGCCATGGTCAAGAATTGGACATTTCGAGAACTCTCTACAGCGTATTCTCACGAAAAATTTGCATCTTCATGCAAATCATGACCGTGGAGGCCATTTACCCGATATGCTATTCCATACATAACCCCATACTGTATACTTCCCGAATCAATAAAAACGACAATTTTAAATCAAAAACCTGTATTTCCTATCAAAATTCGGGTGTACTTCCGAAAAGCCCACACCTCCGAATAATTTAGAACTACGTCTACTTTTGTATACTGACTCGCTGATCACGAATATGGTAGTGAAAATACCGGCAAATTTTATTTTCTAGGTCAAAACTTAAAAAAAAACGATTTCTTTGTAGTTTTTCTATTTTATTTCAACAAATATTGATCTTAAAGAAAAATGTATTCGACGAAAGTTGTAGCCTATTAAAAGACTGATATTTTATATTCTATAGAGGTTTGGTCTAAAACCATTATTTTCGAAGAAAAATGGGATAATACTCCAATAAGTATATTTTGCTAAACTCCAACGGCGAAAGAGAAAAGAATGGAAAACATGCTCTGCAACCATCCCAGTGTTGTACGCACCCTACGATTCAACATACCCGAGTTCGTTTGGGTTTGTTTTTATTGCTGTTTGTGTTTGTTTTATTTGGGTTTATTTGAACCCATATGCAGTAAAGTGCGTAAGTAGATAATATCGAAACCAATGGAGTTTAGCAAAATATACTTATTGGAGTATTATCCCATTTTTCTTGGTAAATAATGATTTTAGACCAAACCTCTATAGAATATAAAATATCAGTCTTTTAATAGGCTACAACTTACGTAGAAGACGTTTTCCTCTACGAGCAACATTTGTTAAAATAAAATAGAAAAAATACAAAAAAAAACTTTTTTTTCAGTTTTGCTATTGTAAATAAAATTTGCGAGTATTTTCACTATCATATTCGTGATCAACGAGTCAAAATACATAAGTACACGAAGTTCTAAATTATTCGGAGGTGTGGGCTTTTCGAAAGTTTATCCCAAAATTCCTACTTGCGTGAATTTTGGCCAGAGTTGGGCGTAATTCTATTTATAAATACAAATACGAATTTATTCACATCGTGATTTTCACGTGAATATAAATACAAATTTATTTATACTTTACTTATCGTAAATACGAATACAAATACAACTGTATTCACAAATATTCTGAACATACAAATAAATTCACAGAAAAAATCGTGAATATTCACGAAAAATATGAACATTTACAAAAAATCATGTGAATGAAAAAAATCATATCAAAATATGTGAATGCAAATGGATTCACAAAAAATTGTAAATACAATAAAATTCACAAAATAGGTTGCGAATTTTTTCGTATTTAAGACAAATTCAAATCAAATTCACAGTGATTAGATTAAAATTTACACCAAAAGTGAGTTACGTATTTTGAGAGAAAACATTGCGTCGAGGCAAAGAAATGTTTGCAAAAAAAATTGTGAGTTTCGTATATTACATTACAAATATGACATATTTATAATGTAATATTTGAAGCTCACAACTTTTTTTGCAAAAATTGATTTTCCTCGACGCAATGTGTTCTCTCAAAATACGCAAGAACTCAGCTTTGGTGTAAATTTTAATCTTATCATTGTGAATTTGTCTTGAATACGAAAAAATGCACAACTTATATTGTGAATTTTTTGTATTTACAATTTTTTGTGAATACATTTGCATTTACAGATTTTGATGTGAATTTTTTTTTTTAATTCACAGGATTTTTTGTAAATATTCACTTTTTTGTAAATATTCACAATTTTGTTCAGTGAATTTATTTGTATGTCGAGAATATTTGTGAATACAATTGTATTTGTATTCGTATTTACAATAAGCGAAGTATGAATAAATTTGTATTTATATTCACATGAAAGTCACGATGTGAATAAATTCGTATTCGTATTTATAAATATAATTACGGCCAACATTGATTTTGGCACACCCTTATATATTTCGATCCAACCACCAACATTTTTCGCCATCAACTCACCTCTTTATCGGTCTTGAACTTTTTTATAACACCGTTATTCATCTTCTCGCCGAGTATGTTGCTCAATTGGCTGCTGGCTTGAGCTTTTTGTCGCGCGGTCGGTTGTTGTTGAACGGCGATCGAGAGAGGCGTGAGTCTCGTGGTGGATAGCGACCTCGTTTGCCTGTCGTCGAGGTCGTTGCTCGAGTGGTCGATCAGCCGTTCGTTGACATTGGCATCGAGTCTATCGGATAGAAAAGGCGATCCTACCGTTGCGTCGACAATACCATCGAGTATATCGTCGTTTTCCATTTCGCGTTTCGCCAATTGCCACTCCATCTCGATTCTTCGTCTCTCCTCCTCGCGTTTCTCGGCCTCGCGTCTCTGACGATGTTGATCGCGTTGGAGCATTGCTTTGGTCTCCTGCTCGAATCTTCGTATTCTCTCCTGGGTCGTTGCGCTGAGCCCGGCGTAAGTTCTTATCGTGACCTCGTCGTTGCTCTGCTTCGTGTCGTTCGAGGTATTCGAGATTGTCGAGATGGCATCGAGACTGCCGGGCTCGTTGTCGCTGCTGTTCAATCGGCACGAGTCCAGACTTAGCGAGGCGTTGGAATTTTGGAGCTGTTGGGCCTGCTGAACGTTCTGCGGGCTCGTCGTGTATTTCGTACGACACGACGAATTGCCGTTCATCGAAGACGCGTTGTTGCTTGATGACGGACTACCGAGGTTGCCTCGGTCCGATCTTTCCGCTGGATTCGTCGACTTGTTCTCGTGCATCATCACCATTTCGCTCACCGAGCACTGACGCTCGTTCAGCGCCATACTCGCTCGAATCGTTGCCAGCGTTTCAGCCTCGAGTTTGGACTTGGCCTGCGAACGAATCAGTTACTCCGATTAGGAGCACGGGCACCGCGAGACTCGTAATTAATCATTTCGTCTCGTCACTGCAATCTCAAGTCACGCTACTTTCGCGATCTTTTGTCCAAAAGGTCAAAAAGAATCGAAAAGCCAGCGCGCAGCTCGCGCAATCGTGACGGACGAAAATATTTCAATGCTAAAGAAGAATTTAAGGCCTTAGGCCACAGTAACGGGTATAAAATCATGTGCGAATGTAACAATTTTTTTTCGTATGACAAAAATTATTCACTCATAAAATTAATTACACATCTATTTAGTATGAATATCAAGCTGTTAGAAAATATATATATTTTTTTTTCGATGTACAAAATGGCCGACTACTCGAAACTTCTCGAAACAGCTTTTTTCCAATTGGCGTGACAAATAACTTCAACAATTTTCACTCGGTTTACTTCAAATTTAAAAGTTATGTTCCTCATTGCATTTCGCAGAGAAGTACGTACGGAATTTCTCATTAATCGAAGACTTTTCATTTTATGAGCAGTTATAACGAAATTGTTCACTGAAAATTCATTTCTTAAGTTCAAATACCTACAACTTTTGAATAAAAGAATATTTTTTAAATTCCATACGTACTTTTCTAGATATTCTAATGTAGATTGAGAAGAATTTTTGTTTTTTGTTCTAGATACAAAATGGTGGATGCTAAATGTCACGCCGCGGAGCGCCTAAAAAAAGATAACAAAAAAATATGAGTAGTCGGCAATTTTGTACATCGAAAAAAAAAAAAAATATTTTTTCTAACAACTTGATATTCATGCTAAATAGATGTGTAATTAATTTTATGAGTGAATCACTTTTTCATACGACAAAAATGGTTAAATTCGCAGATGATTTTATACCCGTTACTGTGGCCTAAGGCCTTAAGACGAGAAATCCTTTTAGAATTTTCAAAAAATCGATTTTTTTTACATATTTCGAAAGTATGATACCCAAAGAATATAATGATAAAAGAAAAACTCGAAATATTGAATATTTGCGGAGTTATCGCATATAGTCTAGAGCGCGGGGACAGCATGCGGTCAGGTAGCGAGTCACATGTGAAAACTTTAAACGCGATTATCGCGAAACTACTTTTTCAAAAACTGCTCGTGTTGTAGCTCAAAAAGTTATCGACCGATTTGGACGAAATTTTGGAAGGTTACTCTCAGTAATATTATCGGAAGAATATATCTAAAGTTTGAAAGGCAGCGTGTAAATAAACAATATTTTGGGGGTCAAATATGTCGATATAATGGTCGAAAATTCGAACTTTGGAGTAAAAAGGCTCCCAAATTTTCAATTGTGCAATTTTTCATCATTTTTCACGTATATCCTTCCCCTTAATGTCAGTAACGAATGGCACTTATTAAATCTTTGTCAGATCAACAGAAAAAGAGTGACAACTGCAACACTTTTCGATGTCGCGGAAAACAAGCATCCGAAGACCCTTCAAAACGCCGCCATTTTGTTGGTAATCCCAAAAAAAAATTTTTTAAACATGAGTTGTAATAAACTCATGTCCAAATTTGAAAATGATCAGATTATTTTATCCCCTCTAAAAAAATGCCCGAAAAATACCTATTTGTCACGCTCCTAAAAGGATTTCTCGCCTTAAGTAAACAACGTCTGATACCTTCTCGTCCTCGTGATCTTCGCTCTCGTGCTCGTCCTGTCCCTTTCTCCTTCTCTGTATCTTTCTGTTAGCTGCGGATATGATTGAGGATACAATATCCCTAGCGGAGACCATTTCTCGCATGCCTGTTAGGTGAAGAAAATGAAAAAAAAAATAATAAACTAAAGAAGCAAGCAAAATAAATGAGAAAGTGTGAGATGTACAATAAAGTAAAATGAAAACTAACAGTAACGATGTGAACAAAAATATTTGTGTAAATATAAAAACGTAGATGGTGAAAAAGTAAATGAAAATTTGTTGCGCTTTCACCCTGGTAATGACGATGAGAATAATTGTGGTGTGTTGTGGTAAAATTAAAAGTAAGAAGCGTTCGTTTCACAGGACGAAAAAAAACAATGAATACTATTGTGAAAGCGTAGCTACGTCTAATCGAATGTCACTCATCTACAGGTGATATCAAAATCCTCTGGCAATACCTTCGACTTTCTGAATGTTGTTCAGTAAGAGGCTGTGATTCGTGTGGGAGGTTGTTTCGACCTCGCTACCATCCGCGGGTAGGCTCAGATTCACGCTTAATCGACTCAAGTCGTCTAAATCTTCTTCGCAGAAGAACCAGTCGACCTGCGGAGCATTAGCTGGAATTAAATTCTCTCCCCCCCAACGTAACGTCTCGTGACGCGGGCTTGTACATTTTATCGTTTAATTTTCGTCTCTCAACTTACGTTGTTCAACAAGCTTTCGACGATTCTGCACTGATGCGACATATCAGTTACCATTGTTACCATGTTGTCTCTGGATCCGCTCGCCCTGACGAGGGTCGGTCCGAATACAATAGCGAGATTCTTCGCTTCCATTTTGTTGACCTCGCTGTGCTCGACGACGCGTTTCAGGTGAAACATAAGATGTTTCAGAGTCTCGAAATGATGCTCGGGAAGGTCCCTGAGTAATTTTCGTATGGTGGCCATCCGCCTCTGCGGATCCTCGATCTTGTCGGCGTCGATGAACATTGGATAGAGATCGGCGGTCAACAGGGAGTCCGGTAATTGACGGAAAAAGGACTTGAGTAATGAAGATATGACATTGACGTCGCTCCAGCGTGGATCCTGATATCGAAAACAGACGATAAGTATTATCATTTCATTGTGGAGATTTTCAATCAGCTGAAATATAAGTTAACGGGCTACATCTACCTGGGTGTGAAAAAAATTGCATTTTTCCAAAATATTTTTACTCGATCGTATTACCTCTTAGCTATATTGCATGAAATTTCAATTTCGTTCATATAAAAAAATTCATTCGAACAAAAAATTAATTTCCTTGAAATATTCCTAAAATTGAATTAACTACAGCTTCTAACATTCGGCCAGGCGAGAAATAGCAGCACCACACTTCAAACTTTAAGTAACATTTTCAAAATATCGATTTTTTTTTGTGCATTATGCAATAGTATAGACGCTTATAAACATGCTGTTCATATACTTGCATAAACGCTCGCGTTTTTTTTACTTTTATGTTATGTTTACTTGTGTTTTTTTTCCTTATAGACAATTTATGTGAAAATTCCGCACTTGAACATTTAAAAGCGTTTTTCTTGAAATGTTGTTTTTCAAAACGGTGTACCCTCTCAAAGAAAGACTTTTCAAGCTATCCGTCTCAAATTTTGACACAACTTTTTTCCCGCCATTCTTTATCATGCTGTGGAAGCTTTTTTTAATCTTCATATTTTTTTAATGAACAAGGGTCCAAAAAATAGGCTAAATTCAATACTTTTTTTTCAATCCGCCGCCATTTTGTCAATTTTGATAAAATTTTTAAAAAACCTCCATAGCAAGATAGCGGCTTTCATACTGATTGATAATCTTTTTATAAATTTTGTTTCAGATATTATTTACGGCCACAACTGCGTACACCGTGAGGATTTTTTTTTGCACAGACACTTTCAACCGTTAAAAAAAAGATGTAAACGTTAAAAAAATGATTTTCTGTTCTTCATAAGCGCTTTGATTTGACATAAAAAAAAAAACAGATTGATTAGCGTATTTTAACTATAGAAAAAAATTGCGAATATCAGCTATTTTTCGACCCGTTACACTGTGAAGATTCCTCAACCCGCATTCGGCACACTTCAGTGGAGATGCGTACTCGGCACACTGGGGTTGTTTGCACCCCAGCGACAAAAATCGTTATTATAAATAAACTATTTAATATTCTTACTTGAATTTTTTTTGGGACCTCTTAAAAGCTTCTTTTTCAAAGTAGTGTAGGTTATGTAGCCAAACGTTTTATTTGAGTATACTAAACAAATTAAAATTGCGAAAAAGTTTAGGTACTTGAAATCTATGAAATATGGTTATGGGGTGCAAACCACCCCAATGTACTGAATAAGGGTTAAACGCGTTTTTCTCGTAACACTGTTTTCAATGTCGATGGACACGATATCTCGAGAACCACTCGACGGATTGTTTCCAAATTTACATGACACACGACGAGAAACATTAAAAGGTCGTTGACGATCTCACTTTTCGAAAACCCATCTACATTTATCAATAGTTGCGTAAAAATGGCGACTTTTTTCATACATTTTGTATGCTCGAGTTTCGATTGATCGCCACGTTGTTAAAAAAAGATTTGAATAATCGACGATCGTCAACGATTCGTATTTATTGTTAACTCGTATAACCCTATTGGTTTTTAGATTTCGGACGGACAGTTTAAGCTGGCGAGTGTCCACCGCCAAACGTCGCGAAAAGAAATTTCATCATCTGCCGGCGTTCAAGTTTTTGTTGCTTTTTTGTATTTTTTAAACGATTTTATGTACCTTAGTGTTAAAAAAAGCATTTCCTATTCACCAACCATTTCCCAGAAAAACAATCCGCATTTGGGCATTTTTTCGGGCCTCTAGGTAGATGTAGCCCCTAAATTCAAATAAAAATAATGAGCCAGCTCGTGTGTACCTGTAAGTTTATATTCTCGAATCCCTTGTTCACGCTCTCCGTGAGTTGAGAAATAGCCGCTGTATTGCCGGGTACCCGATAAATCCCGATAACTTCGAGGCCTCTCGCCTCAACGATACTCGTACACATTTCGACGATGAGCGGCACGAATTCCGAGAAAGATGACTGCGAATCGAGAAGCACAGAAGCACCGTTGATTCAAAGAAACGAAAAATACGATTCGTAAATGGCCCGAAGGACCGGAAAAAAAAATAACAGCGCACGTAAAAGTATTCTCACCATTGGACAAAGTTCGAGGGGTACTTTGAAAGTAGCACCTTCCGGTGGTAATTGGGCAGTGGGTGACGACGGTGATCCAGCTTGACCGTGCATTCTTCTCAATTGTTTGGCTACGCGGCCTTTCCACGTTTTCGTTTTCGGCGATGGCAACGGCTCGACCGTCTGGCTTGGCTTTCTCGTTTTATTCACCGGCGATTGGCCGGTTGGCGAGCGATTTCTGAAAGACGTGAGCTTCCTTATGCCTTTGTGGCTCGGCAGGGGGCTGAGCCTCTGTCCGCTCGTTTGAACGTTCGCGCCACTCGGAGTGGTTGGTCCGGGCGTCTGTGGTACAGCCTGTTGCTTCGACGTGCTCGAATTAGCGTCCTGCAATTACAGCGCAAAGGGTATTAAAAAAAAGCTCTGCTAATTAGACAATTTTGAAAGTTCAGTAATCAAGAAAATGTCCAAATCGTGCAAAAAGTGCATTCGCACTTTCGATAGAACTGAAAAAGTAACGACCACTGCTTTCTCGAATAGTTACTCCTCCGTTCCTCTACAGTAAAGACGTTTTTGCACTTTCGTGTCGATTTTTTGTTTTATTTTTTTTTTTTTTTCAGAGTCGCCCCGACGTAGCAAAGTTGAATTCTGCGAATCTCCGCTCGAATGGCCAGATCGCCACAAGACCACGACACGTCCGACGTTAAAGAGTAATTACGACGAGTGGGCGAGACCGTGTTCTCGTAGGGAAGCACATTCGTGGCCGTGTACCAGTGTGACGTTTAATAGTCCATTAGCATAGCCGGCTTAGTGCGATCTCCGCGGTCTCTACGACGACGACCACGGGCCCAATTAAGTCGTATGATAACGACGACGACCACGACGACGATCCCTCGCATAATGGATTCCGGTTGTCTTTCGCAAAACGCAAATAGACCAATCGACGCGCCAGATCGAGACGTGCGAGACGTTTGAAAAGGCGAAAGCACGCGCGAAATGTTCAATTGAAATAGATTTACTAGTTTCATTTTTCATATCGACTTGGTCAACGTGAAAAAACAATACTGCTGGGAAGGTTTCGGTGCGTTTTTAGATAAATTAAGGGGCTATACCAGTGTGACACTTAAAAAAAATCGATTTTTTTTTGCCTTTTTCGATAGTTTACTTTCACGAATGTGAGATGAGATTTTTATACTTTCAAGATTTTTATACTTTCAAGAATACGAAATGAGATTTTTCAAATTTGCTGACATTGTAACTCAAAGAGCAATTATCCGATTGACTTGAAATTTGAACTGAGTACTCTTGAATATATTCACTCCACAATGACGTAGGATATATTTGATTGGATGAAAATCGACGATTCAGCATTGAAAAAAACAACCATTTTATAGGCAAGAAAACAGACTTTTTTCATAACTACGCCATTTTGTTAGATTTGGATATTTTTCGAAAATCCTACGTCATTGTACAGGAAATACCTTCCAGTTTAACGACATTTTTTCCTTTTTTGGTTTCAGCTACTCAATCGGCCGGAATCATGTCAGCAGTGGAGGAACTTTTTTTTTGCGCCTCCGACGGCAGTGCATAAGTCGCTTGGATCTCGATATTTTTGTATGAAAAAGTTATGTAATATAGGTCAAATATAGCCAAATGTATTCTTAATTTTCCGAAATATTTAATTGAGAGTACTTTTCTTCGAAAAAATTCTCGAAAATCACCCAAATTTTCAGCGTTCACACTGGTATAGCCCCTTAATGGGATGAGTGAAAGTTATCGCGATCCTTTTTTTTTTCACTATAAAAGAGAAGCGGAGAATATAATATTACCGAGGGTTTCTCGGCTGCCGCGTGCTTGTGGAGGGCTCGCAGCCATAGTGCCATCGATGCAGCGTCCTCGGTCTGTAGTAAAATCTCAGCCGTTGGATTCGCGACTCGTAGCACGTGTTTCCGTTTCGTGTAGTCATCGGCAACATCCACCAGCGAGCATCTCACGTCCACGCTCTGTCCGGCCTCACCGTCACTCGTTGCTGATGGACTCTGAAAATAGAATGCGTACGGTTACTCGAAGAAACTCAGGAAGATACGATAATAATAATAAGAGTATAAGGTACGATCGAAGGTTCTTCCTGCTCTTCGCAAATGCAATAAAATCGGAAATTCATGAATAACAAACGAGCGTTTAAGGGGCCAGGCCACTCTGAAAATTTCAAAAAATCGAAAGCAAGCAAGACTTGAAGAAATCGACGATGATGAGCAATCAGAAGGGATTTTGTACGGTGCAGGAATTGCCGATTGAGTTTAGGTAAGAGTTTTTCATAGTATAAACTTCAAACGCGTTTTCCTCGAAACAACGTTTTCAAAATCTAGCTCCATCGTATCTGTAAGACTGATAAACCGATTCTCTTGAAATTTGAACCACATATTGTTAATATGATTCGCAACAAGATGACCCTCGACGGTTTTAAAATTTTGATTTTTACTCTTTTTTTGCGAAAAACTGCGAAAAAAACGCGTTTTTTTTTTAACTTTTTGCGTTTTCATCTGCCATTTTTTTATTTTTTGATGAAACTTCACATCCGAGGGTCATTTTGTAGCTGGTATCATACTGAATCTAATGGACTTTGATTTTTTTGTTTCAGACAAGCCGTTGCCGAGTTGTGATGGAGCTATTTTTAAGGGGTTACGCTACCTATTTTTAAGGGGTTACGTTAAACTATAGTTTTTGTACTTAAAAAGGAATAAAAATGAATTAACATTTTTTTTAAATGTATTTCAAGACTTTATTTATCAAGCCCAACAACTTTTATATTCATATCTTTGATAAAATCCTCGAAAAAAAATCGCGAAAATAGCCTTTTTTCGTGGCTCCAAAGTAGACTGGCCCCTTGAACATTTTGATAGTAACTTTTTTGCAGTCTCAATAAAAAATTCTCTACACTGTCGTTTTCGTGTCTCGCGTATGGACGTTCATTGAAAAATGTCTACGATTCAGCGAGTTAGTAAATTATCGGGACGCTTTTTCCAAGCATGAAGCGAGTCGAACTTCCGGTTTTTCTACACTCGACACTTTCCCGTTTTTCGCTCGATTCATAATTAATCCATTGTCGAAGTACAGTCGACGGTAAACCGCGTGCAATTTCTTTTACAAGGCCCGCGAGATTGTTTACCCAGGATCCCGTCGATCCCCATCGTCTCAAGCGCCTGCCAAAGAGTCCGTGTGTACTGAAGTGCAACGGTATGCACGAGTAAGAGCTGCTGTCACTCGATTTCAACATTTTGTCAAGATTCTCTCTCTCTCTCTCCAGTGTCAATTCGAAGCAACAGTTTCACAAAGAACAACGAATAGCCGAGGGGCCCGATTTTTTCACGTATCTGGACATTGGATAACGTATAGAGCACTTTCACGAGAATTCACGAGTGGTTTTTAGAAACGGAAAGAGCCTCGCGGAAGGCAACGCGAGGCATAACACGACGAGGGAATCATCGCGACACACGCGATCTCGCGCGAGAACTCTCGCGATTGCGGTAATGTAAAGCTCGGTGCTAACAACACCGTTGACTTCCCGATGTGGTTGGCTTCGACATTTGCGGTGTTCGCGAACGGTCTACGTGATGTCCCCCACTCTCGGGCGCTCGGAGCGAGCGCGAAGTTAAAAAGAAGAAGAAGAATCACCGTATGAAAAACCTTTCACCTCGATATTACTCGTCACACTCGGGCATCGTTTAATATGCATGCGCATCCAATCCGTCCGGAGTAACTAATAAATTCATTCGCGTTATCGTTAATTGTCGAACGTCGAACATTCATATTGAAAGGCCATTCGTATTTTTTTCTCCCCACAGGCATTCGCAAATCGTTGTCGCATTTTTTAATGGTTTTTTGTTTGTTTTCTTCAATTCATGCACACGAATTATCGCCGTTTGACAGATCGATTCAGGCAAAATCGTTTCAAGTTAAATGACGTTGTACATTTTACAAGTGCGAAACTGTTGATTTTCACTTGAAACTAAAAGCTATCACATGATCGTTAATTTCACTGCCGTTGGCTTTATCGAATCAATTTTGTCCTGCAGCTCCGTGGCCATTAATTCCTTTATCGTGCACACTGAGGTACTCGGACAAACTGCGACTAATGCAGCACTGCGTTTTTTTTTTCACGACGGGCATTACCGCGCTGGTTGTACAAAATGGGCGTAGACGATATTAGAAATTCGTACGTGAAACTAACAATTGTCATCAGCTAATTGACTTTACGAGCAATTTTCGCCGCGGCCAATTTCCGTTTTCTCATTTTATTTCATCGATTCGTTTATTTTTCACGCGAGCGAACAGTAATGGGCACTCTCGGTGAAATTGCGGCAATAAAATGGTTGGTTTTATTCCCACGGAGAGATGAAAAAAACCAACAGCTCGGAATTGCACGAATTAGCAATGCAATGAACGAACAATTTTACTAGAATTTTACTTCTGCATGGAAATTCACGTTTTCTGCACACGGAAAATTTGACATTCACTCGATTGTTTTTCGGGGAAAGTTTCATCCGCGGTAAAGGCAAAAGTGACGCAGTAGAAAATTTCGCGCAACGTCGAGATCATGTTTATAGGCTTTCGAAATAAAATGAAGTGCTCTCAACGGCGAGGATGTTTGAGGGACTTCGACGGGGACGAAACGCACTGGCCGAAAGCTCTCGGATTTCTACTGCTCGTCAATCCCGCGGGAATGATACGAGGGGAAAAAAAAAAATACGAAGGGAGTGAAAGAGAGACAGAGGGAGACGAGAAAGAGTAAAAACGACGACGGTAGAAATCTTCTGGGTCTAGGTTGCGGTCGCGATAATGCGACCGCCACTTCCGCCTCCGGTGATACTCTATAACGTTACGATACAGCGTTCCGGGTTTACGCGACTTCTCTGACCATAGTGAGACACCCTCACGGTCTCTTAATATTCTCGGGAGCAACCTCGTCAATGACAATTTTGCGAAGCTCGCGATTTGGCGAAAGTTTTTCATCGTCCCACGTAGTTATATACCTGGCTGAAAATATCGATCCGCGGCTTGTGCCGATCCAAGTATCGAAATAATAATTAAGGGGTCTTCTCACTTTCGACGCTCAAAAAGGCTATTTTCATGAATTTTTTTTTGATACGTCTATATTATAAATATTGATATAAAAGTTGTTACACTTAATAAATACACTTTCGAAATAAAGAAAAACGAATTTCACTTATTTAAGTCACTATTTATAGACGAAAATGGTAGTTAAAAAAATGTCCTAAAAAATTGTAGGTCTGCGCTGCTGATGAAATCTCGGAGACGGATCATCCGAAAGAAAAAAATCAAACGGTTGTAGATTCAGTATGTTAAGGCCTTAGTTAACTCTAGAGACCCAAAAATAGGCTTTTTGGAGATTTTTCTTTCAGAAAAATTACAAAATAAATCGATATTACAAAAAAGGGTATTTATCATGCATATCTGTGACTGTATACAATAATTTTTTTGAAGCGATTAATTTCAATTTGGCGGCTCTGCAGCGTTTATCTCAAAACTGCATTTTTTAAGTTGGCCGGAAACATAACTCAGACAATTTTCAACCGATTCACTTGAAAGGTTGAATATATCTTGAAAGATGCATCGTCTATGGAAGAACGTAGGATTTTTTTAATATTGCATGGTTCATTTGTTATCAACAATTATCTGACGATTTTTCAGGCAAATTTTTGGAAAGTTAAAAATTTCGTCAGATGATTGTTACCAACAAATGTACTATGCAATATAAAAAAAAAATCCTACGTACTTCCATAGACAATGTATTTTTCAAGATATATTCAACATTTCAAGTGAATGGGTTGAAAATTCTCTGAGATATGTTTCCAGCCAACTTAAAAATGCAGTTTTGAGATAAACGCTGTACAGCCGACATTTTGAAATTAATGGCTTAAAAAAAAATCTTGTGTACAGTCACTAATATGTATGATAAACACCACTTTTTTGTAAACTCGATTTATTTTATAGTTTTTTCTGAAAAAAAAATCCCCAAAAAGCCTTTTTTCGGCCTCTAGATTGGCCTAACCCCTTAATAGCTATAGCGCATATCATACGATTTTTGATATATACAAAAATAACAAAATGGTGGACATTTTTCGAAAAAATAAAACAAAACGTTTTTTTTTTCACCGTTTTTTGGCGAGAAGAAATAGTAAATATCAAAATTTGACCAAATCCTTGACATGCGCTATACCTATAGTTGTAAAGAATATGTGGTTGAAATTTCATAAGGATCGGTTCAGTAGTTTCGAAGATTTGATCAACAAGCCGTCGAAAAACGTTGTTTCGAGAAAGACGCGTTTAAAGTTTCTTTAGGTTCCATAAATATATACCATTTATAAAAAAAATGTATTTCGAAAGTGTATTTATTGAGTGTAACAACTTTTATATCAATATCTACAACATAAACCTATCAAAAAAATGATAAAAATAGCCTTTTTTTTAGCGTCTAAAGTGAGAAGACCCCTCATCAAAAGAATTACTAAATAATTCATTAAAAATGTACCAACTATTAAAAATAGTCAATAAAAAAAAAACAAGCCAAGTAAAAAATCGAAGACGTATATGGACTTGGTCATTTACGGTTTTCAATCCAGCATTCTCTCCCTCGTGTGGATCGAGGAACCGAACGAAAAGCGAGAGACAGTAAAGGCGCATCAGAACTCACAATTTCCGCTGGGCTGTGCCGAGTAGAGCAATGCAATGATTACGAAAGCACAATTATCGAAGTATGACGAGGTAAAGAAAGAAAAAAAAAATACGCGATGCATGACATCCGAGCACTTTTGCGGAGGACAGGAAGAGCACGGAGTTGCCCGTTACGATTGCCAAGCGAGAATAGACACTGGCTCTCCAATCGTGAGATTGGGAAATAGTCAGCGTTGTGCCAACGAAATCATCGATCGCCGTAGACGAATAAATAAAATCGTGCTCGTACGTTTTTTTTTCTTCTTCTCATCGTCTTTCGGACGTGGAGCATCCATAATGAGAATGCAGTATCTCTGATAATGCGATGAGTGCAACAACAATCATGACAAACTGGAACGTGACGGTATCAGGGTGGGGAAAAAGAACGAGCCGTAACTTCGCGCTCGGAGAGCAAATTATTTACAAAAAGTGACAACGATTTCGTCGGAGGCACGGTGCTAACTTCTGTCTCATTTCGAGGCCGAGGTTCGAGCTCGTTACGGGCACGCGCGAATGCGTGTCTCCCGATGGATGTCCCTCGGAATTTATTATCTCAAACGTTTCGAGTCTGTGTATGTAAAAGGCTCGTCGTCAGGCTCTCCTGTCCTTCTCTCTCTCTCTCTCTCTCTCTCTCTCTCTCTCTCTCTCTCTCTCTCTCTCTCTCACTCTCGGTGTGTTCTTCGCCACCATACACACAGAGCCATAATAGCTCGACCCTCTCGGGTAATACGTGACCAGCGATCATCAATCTTCTCGATCGATCTTCAATAACCCAACCACACAGCACCAGCCAAACCTCCGAACATAGACTGCAAAAATAACGCGTCGGAATTAGAAATGAAACGTAATCAAGAGGTTGGTCACTTTACCAGGTGGAAAAAAAAACGAAACCATCCTTTGTATATTTACTAATTGACAATTTTTTGTAGTTTTCCTATCTGCGGATTTCCCTTTGGCTTTCTCCTGGCACAAGAAAAAAGTAACTTTTTTTTATGGGGCTACATCTACCTGGAGGCCAAATTGCCAAATAACGATTCTTTTTCTGAAAAACGGTTGGTGACAAAGAAATGCATTTTTTTTAAACAAAGGCACATATATTAAGGGCCTTAAAAAAATCACCGAAAAGATACAGAGAAACAACAAAAAACATGGCAGCCGACAGATGATACTGTTTTTACATTCGGTGGACATGATATCTCGAGAATCACTAGATGAATTCTTCCAAATTTACAGGAGATACGATGAGAAACACGGAAAAGTCGTTGACGATCTTACTTATTTTTAAATCGATCTTCGTTTTTTAATAGTTACGTAAAAATGATGATGTTGAAGTTTGCATCGTTGGAATGCAACGAAAATTTCTCTCGATGTTGTCATTTCTTGATTTTTATGGTAATCTCAAATCTTGTTTTGCAGCGGTTGGTTACAAATGTTTGATAAGGATTCTAAAAATGTTTCGGTGACTTGGGTGTAACCTGAGTATGCTGAAAAAGATACGAGAATACGAAAAAAAAAAAAAAAAAATGTTCTCGTTGCATTCCAACGATGCAAACTTCAATCACATTAAAAAGTACGAATTTTTTTCATAAATTTCGTATGTTCAAGTTTCAATTCGTCGCCATGTTGTTAAAAAAAAAATGATTTTTAAAATCAACGATCGTCAAAGACTCCTATTTATTGTTGACTTGAGTAACCCGTGTGGTTTTTAGATTTTAAATGGAGCGTTTAAGCTGGATAGTGTCTACCACCGAACAGTGTTGGGCGTTGATCAATTGAATTGTCTATCAGTTCATCAATTGACCAAAAAAGTAATTGCAACTAATTTATTTGGATTAATCTATGTTAATTGCATCTCGCAATTAAAACAAATGCAATTAAATTTTTTAATTTTTCTAAGAAACAATCAAAACTAGCAATTAACCTACTTAACTATACAGATATCACATAAAAAAATGTAGATATTGCTTCATTAATACAATTCAATACTACTCTTTGGGTTTGCTCGGATTTGTTTGGATCCAAACAAACCCAAACAAGCCCAAAGAGTAGTGTTGAATTGTATTAATGGAGCAATATCGAAATCAAACAAAGCCAACCCAAAGAGTAGTACTGAATTGTATTAATGAAGCAATATCTAAATCAAACAAACCCAAACATACTCATGTACGTATTTCAATAACATATACATTTACATTTGTTCTGACGCGACTCCGCGCCCTCTACAATAAGTAATTTTAATTTTTAGTTTTTAATCAAATACATTTAAAAGAATGAAAATTGATTAGTGTCTAATTGTGGAAAGTCACAATTAACAATTGGTTAACTGTTAATTGCGACTATAGCAATTAACAATTGATTGATTGTTAGTCGTGAGTTTGCACAATTACAATTAATTAATTTTTAATTGTTATAGTCGTGATAAACAATTAATTAATTGTTAATCTTTAATTACCCTGGTAATTAAATTTTGCCCAACACTGCCGCCAAACGTCGCGAACAAAATTTCATCATCGGCCATGTTTTTGTTGTTTTTCTGTATTTTTTGGTTATTTCTTTTTCAAAGGCTCACAATATCTGTACCTTCGTGTTAAGTGAAATGCGTTTCTTTTTTGCCAACCGTTTTCCAGAAAAAAATCGGAATTTGGCCATTTTTTCGGCCCTCTAGGTATACGTATAGAGCCCTTTAAATGGTTCGTACCATTTTCTGAAGTTTCTTCATGCAGAAAACAAAATGCTCTGCGCGAAGGCACAACACGACCGAGCCTTCGTTATATTTCCGCAATGATTAAATTAAAAAAAAAAAACTCACCTGACTGTGACGGTCCTTGTAGAAGTAGAGAATTGGACCCCGCAAAACGCCCCAAACTTGCTTCCAGGATCGATCGGTCGATCGCTGAATCATGAAAGAAAAACCAACTCGTCAATCGTCCCATTAGTTCCATTCATCTTTTCTCTTTTCAATTCCATTTTCCAACTCCCGCTCGTTTTTTTCTCCCTCCCCCCCCCCCCCCCCCCACAACAACGCAAACCGTTACACATAGCGAGTGAAGCATGTAACGTTTAATTGATAGCCTAATCTTGAAAGTGCCTTGATCCACTACCGAGATCAATAAATCGTTATTATTTCTCTTTTTCCCCGTCGCCCTCTATTCTCCCTCTCCCTCTGCCGGCTCCTCCGACAAGCACGCAACGTGTTGAGAGGAATCGTAGTGGCAAAAGAGGCAAAGAAAATCATTTCGTTTCTCACCTTGCCATCGAGCACCGTAAACTTGACGTGAAGGGATCCTTCTCGCTCGACCGGTTCGACGTCCTTCGGAGTACCGGCCCCGCACGTTGCACCACTCGAGATGCTGTTGCTACAAATAAAAAAAAAGCAAAGAAATCGATATGAAAATAATACATAATAAAACTGAATGAAACGGTGATAAAGCGTTTGTTCCCCCCCCCCCCCCGCCGTTTATCGTTACGACGTCGAACGACTCAATATTTGCGAGCTATCGACAAAAAAAAGCGATCCGTTTGCGGATAACGAGTGGTACGAAGATAAAAAAAAAACTTTTATCGCGTACCGAATCGATCGACCGTAGTCGGGTTATTCGTGTTTACGTAAAATATATTTTTCTCACTCAGCGAATGCAACAATGCCGTTAATTTCAATCGTTTGTACGTTTTTATCCGACGTACAACGACGAAAGAGCACAATTTTTCAGCAAGCAGCACACACATAAGATGTTAGTGGCGTGAGTGTTGCGCGGACGTGGCGGAATTTGCCATTTGTAGTCTGCTCGCTTCGTATGCGTATGATATATCATATACGCGGATAAATACGAATATTCAGAGGAGGCACGCGAGCAGCGGCGAACGTCGGGCTAGATCCATAAAGTATTCTGTGCGGCTGAGAACACGCGTGGTACGCACGGAGAAAGAGGCGAAGCGTAGAACAGACGAAGACGACGAATCGCGTGTAAAATCAAACGCTAATGAAGAACAATGTTCGTTAGGCTTTTTTAAAAGAACAGAAATTATCAAAAATAGTGACACTCTACGTCGTTTATTGAAGAAAAAAGGCCGATGTCGCATTCGAACGACTGGAAGATCTTTATCTCGTCTATTTCGAAATAAATCCTACACACATTTCACGTACCTCCGTTAGGCGAAAAAAAAAATCTGGCAGAGAAAAAAAAGATTATTTATGACGAAGAATCTCGTAGGTCAATGACCTCTCTCTCTCTCTCTCTCTCTGTTTCTCTCTTTCTCCCCCCGGCGGGTATTATTTGATTCGCGAGCTGGAAAAATAAAGGGAAAGTTTTGCGGTTTTTTTTTAATGAAGGAAACGAAACGAGACCGCGTACACACACTCGCTCTCTCGCTCTCTTTCTCTCTCTCTCTCTCTCTCACACACGCGCACACTCGGAGACTAATCACGAGCGAACAACAGCAGCAACAACGGCATCGACAATAGCGGCTCTAGCAGCACGCTCAGAGCATTTTGTAATTGGCGAACGACAAACAGTTACGCCCAACGGAGCTCGGTGAAAAAAAAAAAACAGAGAAACAATAATTCGAGAACTTCCGAACGCTTTCACTGCAGTTCTCCGCAACGAGGCTCTCGTAATACTTATTTCCCAAACTCGTGGGATTCGGCTGCCTCGGAGCGAAGAATCGTAAGGAAATTCAAACGAAACACGTATAGGCAATCGCACGCCAATCGAGCAATCCCGGTTTTTTTTTTTCTTCAAACTGCTTCCGTATTCGTTCGAAGTGTCGGAAATTGCGTGTCTGACGAGGAACATCACTTGAGGCCTTAGGCCACCCTAGAGGCCGAGAAAATAGGCTTTTTGGGGATTTGTTAAATCAGAAAAACTACAAAATAAATGGAGATCACAAAAAAGGGTGTTTATCATACATATCAGTGACTGTATAGAAATTTTTTTTTGAAACGATTAATGTCTGAATGGCGGCTGTGCAGCGTTTATCTGAAAACTGCATTTTTTAAGTTGGCCGGAAACGTAACTCAGACAATTTTCGACCGAATCACTTGAAATGTTCAACATATCTTGAAAAATACATTGTCTATGGAAGTACGTAGGATTTTTTTTTTATATTGCGTAGTTAATTTGTTAATAACAATTATCGGACGATTTTTCAGGCAAATTTTTAGAAAGTGAAAAATTTTGTTACATAATTGTTAATAACAAATGAACTACGCAATATAAAAAAAACATCCTACGTACTTCCATAGACAATGTATTTTTCAAGATATATTCAACATTTCAAGTGAATCGGTTGAAAATTGTCTGAGTTGTGTGTTCGGCCATCTTAAAAAATGCAGTTTTGAGATAAACGCTGCATAGCTGCCATTTTGAAATTAACCGCTTCAAAAAAATTATTGTCTACAGTCACTTATATGTATGATAAACACCCTTTTTTGAAATCTCGATTTATTTTGTAGTTTTCTGAAAAGAAAATCCCCAAAAATCCTATTTTTCCGGCCTCTAGAGTGGCCTAACCTCTTGAGTGTCCACTGTCTATTTTGTCGAAACTCATATATGTGATGAAGCATTGAAAACTACTAGACTTTTTTTTATTTGCGGAAAAACGATGTTAAGGGAGGAAACCACCCCTCAAAGGAATGTGTGTCGAGGGGTGGTTTTGCAGTTTTACCCACAAGCAAAAGCCCAATTTGAACGAAACGAAAAGCAAAATTCTTACGTAAAGCGATGAAAAATCCACTATAGAATAATTTTTAAACAATTCAATTAACGGGTGACAAGCCAAAACATTTTTGTGGGAAAATTCAATTATCTAAAGAAATACCAATATTTCTTTAGGTAAGTGAATTTTCCCACAAAAATGTTTTCCTACTTTCTCATTTATTGGGTTATAAATGTTGATATTCAGTCGGGGGAAGCTGACATTTTTTCATTAACAAATTTTATGCGAGCAAAAATTCGGTAAAAATAATTTCGAGTTTATAAAAAACCTAATATAAGCGTCGAAATGTTCAAAAATGCCCTATTTTATCACGTGTTTCCGTGAACTTCAAAACTCCATAACTTTTTACGGGTGGGCGAATTTCACCCCGACTGCATATCATCATTTATAACCCAATAAATGAGAAAATAGCACAAAAAAAGGTTCGTCTCACTTTTCGGAAAAGTCACTTAAGGTAATCCTATCGCTTCTCACTAGTCGTACCACTGCTCATACTTGAGACTTGTACAATTTATATTTTTAGCATGTGCAAAAAAAAATGTAATAACTAAAATTTTCCATGTGTAAACTATTGCATGAATGTCCACATTTAATTAGAAAAATGAAAAAATAGTTATTCCAACGATCCGCGCGGTATTTATAGGTTTGATATTTGGCAACATTGGTTCTATCTCCGTCTCTTTTTACTCAACCAGGCGAGTTTAACCTCCATGCTTTTCAACGTTGGTCCGTCAAAACAATGTCAGGTGCGGGAAATATGAAGCATTGTATTCGGGCCAGGACTGGCAAAAAGCGTGGAAAATCTGTGTCGGCGAAATATGCCGGTTAAAAATGAAATACGTGTGGAAATTTGAATGAGTGAGATGAGGTTAGGACTACAGTCAGCTGTTGCCTTGCTGTCACGTCTCTTTATCGTAGCAAGTGGTAATAAATCCAATACCGGAAGTTCAAATTAAACTTGATATTACGTAAAAATTAGGTCAATAATCGTTATTTTTTCTGAGTGCATTGAACAAGTGTTATGTAAATCTGATTACTTTTAAGAATCTGACGGATTCCCACTATTATATACACTTTTGTAGTGACCGGAAATTGGGTTTTTGTATGCCGTCTCAGAATTCCTTCACAAAAATACGCAATTTTTATATTTTTTTTCTTTGTAATTAGGTTGATAATCGACCCTAAAATTTTACAGAGACGATTATTATTATATTTGGTGAACCTCGAAAAAAAAATGAAATTCCTATGGATTGAAGCCTGGCGATAGGATTACCTTAAAGAGTTACCATAGTTTGTTTGGGGGTTGTTTGGAATATCATCATTTATAACCCAATACATGAGAAAATAGCAACAAAAAAAGATGTTAGGCTCTTTTTTCGGAAAAGCTTCACTTATCTAAAGAATTACCATAGTGTTCAATACATTATCACATATATGAGTTTCAACAAAATCGAAAGCGTACACTCAAGTTATGTTCCTTGTGAGTAGCAGTCGAGAAAGAATGTCGAAAAATTTGATGGTTCAGGCACGAAAAGCCTCCTACGTGTTCACCATGGACAAGAATCGAAAATGTTCGATTGTCGGAAGTTTGAAAAAAGCGTGTTTTCGTTTCTCGTACCGATTGGAATATCGTAATTCAATACGACGGCAGAGATTCCAACCGTGAAAGAAGCTGGCGCGCTTTTTTCAAGGTGCCGACCCGAAGGCTCGAAAAGTTAATAATAATCGCGGGTCCAATTCGCATGGATTTTCAGCACACGTCAGGCACAAAAATAAAAACAGTAAACACAAAATTAAACGATGCAGGTTTTATCCGAGCCTAATCTCTCTCGCTGTCTCCCTCGTCTCGTCGTCTAGCCTCACCGATGATAGTGTCGATGCAGATGGGCTGCCAGCGTAACGTCCTCGAAGATACGACGCAGTGGCGTTATGTCGCTTGGAAATAACGGCGGTCTCCATCGTCTGTGCGCACTGTAATAATTTTCATACGCACTCACGCACACAAACAACATCGTCGTACTGTGCCATAAAAATCTTGTCAACCGGACGATACACAAGGACTGCACGAGAGGTATATGCTCTTTTTGTTTTATTTCGCTACGAGTTTGACGATTTGTGACTACGGAATGAAATTCGTAAGACTCCACAAGCAAGTTTCCGGAATGTTTTTTCATAATCGAGGAGTTTCGGGACGATTGACAAAATATTACCATTTGATGTAAATTTGTACAGTAAATTCTTCGTACTAAATTCTTTTACTGAATGCACCATTCAAATTTTTAAACGATCGTTCACACTGTTTCTATAAAATACGTGTAGTTTAAATTATTAGTTTAGTTTAATTCTATTCTAAGTTCTTTTCTAAGTTTAAATTAGTAGTTCAGTTTAATTCTATAAAATTAGTGTAGTAAAATTAGTAGTTTCTATAAAATTTACAATTGAAAAAAAAAATGCTTTTCACCATAGGGAAATGAATGGCAGTTTTACGCATGATAAAGTGTGAAAAAATATTTAAAATGTTATGCAAAACTGTCAAATAAGTCAGTAAATAATGACAATTTTGTCATCAGTGTCATAATGTACTCCTTATGTTATCTGACCATAGGCATGTTCCTATGTCAAAAAGGTTTTTTTTTCCAATTGTAAATTTTATAGAAACGATGTAGACGATCGATTAAAAATTTGGAGAGTGCATTCGGCATATGACAAAACATTTACTGTATAAATTTCAAGCAAATGGTAATATTTCGTAATTTGTCCCGAAACTCCTTACGGCAGGAGCCTGAATTAGAAGATCCGAAAAATCGTTTAAAGCGTGAAAATCTCTTATGAAAATCAGTATGAAAATCTCTTTAAAGTGAGTTAAAAAAGTCGTTGAAAAAGTCTGTTAGAATAATTTTTATAGCACGTTAAAGTGTTTTTTTAAACACATTTTTTTTAAACCTGAGAAAAGTTATAATTTCACGATTTTTTCAGCTTTTACTTAATTCACCCGGGAGAAAAACATATGACGATTGCAAATTTTATTGGTTTATTTAGTTCAGTCAAGAGTTACGAGCTGCATCTTTTCCGCCGATTGGGGACTGCAGTGGCAAGACGCACACGAAATAGGCTGATAAATCTTATTTATTGTTGCATGTTTAAAATTGTTTCTTATAAATTTTTAAATATACATGAAAAGATACCTCAATGCTTACTGGGTTCACTTGTTTCTTTTCCTTCTAAAGAAATTCCCGAAAAAAAAAACACTTTTTTGGACCTTCTAATTCAGGCTCCCGTCTTAACATCGCTCTGGAATATTCACGAAAACGTGACGCAGAAACTTCGTTCCAATGTGTTCAGATTACTTACGGAAATCTGTTCAGAAAGGGGAGTATCGGTTGGCGAAAATTTCGCGTGTCATTTACCTGCGCAATGTCGGTGCAACCGGCTCGGTATCACTGAGCTCGAGATCACTGTCGACGTGCATCCGTTCGCCCCAGGTCGCCTTGAGATACGAAACTCGTCTCGTGGCTCGTTCCTCCTCGCCTGGAAAACATTGATCACTGTCACACATTGTAGGAAACACAGCGAACAAAAAAAAAGGAACGGCGCGAAAAAAAAAGAAACCCGTATGCGCGCAATTTATGTTGGATTAATTAGCTCACAAAAAGTCGTGGAAACAAAACAGCTACGACGATAAACTCCATGCGACACACTCGTGAAGGCGCGACATGATATGTAAGAGAAAGAGAGACAGAGAGAGACAGAGAGAGAGAGAGAGAGAGACAGAGAGAGAGAGAGAGAGACAGAGAGAGAGAGACAGAGAGAGAGAGACAGAGAGAGAGAGACAGAGAGAGAGAGACAGAGAGAGAGAGACAGAGAGAGAGAGAGAGAGAGAGAGAGAGAGACAGAGAGAGAGAGAGACAGAGAGAGAGAGACAGAGAGAGAGAGAGAGACAGAGAGAGAGACAGAGAGAGAGACAGAGAGAAAGAGACAGAGAGAGAGAGAGAGAGAGAGAGAGAGAGACAGAGAGAAAGAGACAGAGAGAGAGAGAGAAAGGAAGAAAGAAAGAGAGTTAATTACTTACTGAGCTGAGCATTTTTCTGGCGTCTGAGAACGACCCCGTTAGCGCAACCGGTTGAACTAGGAGCTGCAAAAAGCGTATGAATAACGATTGTTAGCACAATAACGGCGACACTTGCAGGGGGAAAAAAACAACCGAGGGATAAAAATGATTGCGATTTTCGTAAAGGTTCGATTAATTGAGGAATATGTTGGGACATCAGCGAATAATTAAGGAGCTAGGTCTACTCCGGAAACCGAAAAAATGGGCAAATTTCGATTAAAAAAAAATCTGGGAACGGTTGGTGAAAAAGAAACGCATTTTTTTAAGGCGGGTAATATACATTTACAACGATCAAAAGATCCATTTCTTTTTTTTTTGTTTCTTTAAACGATAGAACTATATATGTAGAATAGAATAGAACCGTAATATTGGTACCTCCTACTTCACGAAAATTGTTTTTGAAAAATTGGAAAAAAAAACTACTTTTTGAATCCACATTTTACAAAAATGTTGCGTGAAATCTTGATTTTTTTTTGTCAATGCGTGCCATTTTCTCAAATTTGCATTTTCTTCATTGTGATTGCCGTCACATAGAAACTATACATGTTCTGACTGAAAAAAGGTTTGAACTTTTTTGCACATCAAAGTTACGGGAAGCTAGACTGCACGCGGATTCGCAACTCCCGCGGCGATCTTGCTGTAACACTCTGCCACAGCTTCGCCATTTTGATGATGAATGAATTTAAAAAAAAATTGTTTCGTATACTTAAATATACTATTAAAATCTACCTAAAGTTTCATAATTGTAGAATAATTATTTCTTAGTTTAACAAATTCCTCAATACTGCTTATTTTGTTCCTGTCTAAATGTATATCCCGCCTTAACACAAAGGTACGTACAGGGTGTCCTGTTATGAATAGCTAATCCTGCAATTGTCGATAGGTCAGATCATGTCCTACTATATGCTGGACTTTCAGTTTAGTAAAAGTCCCACGGTTATCGAGATTTTGGGTTTTATGTTATTTTTTGAAAAAAATATCATCTGCATTTCGTTTTTCGCATGCCATTTCTACAATAGATATAAATCGACAATAACTAACCAACTTTTTGAAGTAATTAGCACAATATGCGTAGTACAGTTTTTTACACCGCAGGCTATCAAAGTCAGATGTTCGAATTGGTTTGTATGAAAATTCTGCATAAGATCTTTTTTCAGTAAGTTTCCTTAACATTGAAGGTTAAAAAGAATACTTTTCTAGATAAAACAAAGAACCAAGAGTATTTTCAAAAAACCCAGGTCAAAAAGGTTATCATTTGTAGAAATGGCACGCGAAAATCAAAAGCAGATGATTTTTATCTCGTAAACTGTGGGACTTGTTTACTAAGATGAAATTCCAGCATATAGTAGGACCATTCGTAACAAAACACCCTGTATATTGAGCCTTAAAAAAACTCCCCAAAAAATACAGAAAAAGTACAAAAACACGACCTTTGGTAGATGATACTCTTTTCAAAGTTGTTGGTGTTCACGATATCTCAAATTTACAGGATATACGATGAGAAGCATTCAAAGGTCTTTGACGATCTCACTTTTTAAAAATCGCTCTTCATTTTTTAATAGTTACGTAAAAATGATAACATTTTTTCATAAATTTTGTATGCTCGAGTTACAATTCATAGACACTTTGGTAAAAAAAGAAATTATTTAAAAAATCGACGATCGTCAACGACTCGTGCTTACTATCAACTTAAATAACCCGTTTGGTTTTTATATTTCAGCTGGAACGTTTGAGCCTTTAACGTCGCGAAGAAATATTTACCATCTGCCGGCGGCCATGTTTTTGTGTATTTTTTCAAAAGGCTCTCGATATATGTACCTTTGTGTTAAAAAAATTAGTTTCTTTATCACCAACCATTGCCCAGAAAAAAATTCGGGGTTTGTCGATTTTTTTCGGGCCTCTAAATAAACGTGGCCTCTTAAGAAAAAATACATTCGTGAACTAATACGCCAGGTGTCTACGGACGGACTTTCGTCGCAAAGTGGCCAAATTCGAAACGGAAATCATCAGAGAAAGCAAGGAATGAAACAAATTCTCAAGAATCCCGTCTTTGCCGAGTCATCGGAACATTAAGTATCACGACGTGGGGAAATTCGTGATATTCAAGATATTCATAATATATCACCTAAATAATAATGATACCAAATTGTATAAAAGTAACGCGATAAAAAAAAAAGATTGATCACCATAAACGCGAGTGTTTTGTCGTTTTCTCTTACAGTAAAATCATTTATAATGCACACTACTTTTTACGACGATTTGAAGACGTTTATGGCATTGTTTTGAATTTTTACCACAATCGGCAGCCTCGCGACTTTTTTTCAACACAATCAAATCTGTTTCGAAAACGCCAAAAACTTTGAACATCAAGCCGTTCTAAAAAAAACAACAACAATCCATGCGACAAAAAACCACTCGTTGTCACTCCGATAAAAAAAAATCCTCATCCCCGAACACCGAATCATGCTATTATCTCCGAGCACTGTCGGGTGCCTTTTTTTTTTGTTATTCATACCGGAACGTATCCACACGCGAAAAAAAACCGATTTTCAACCAACTCCGCGTTAATTCGTTAATAATCCGCTTCCTCGATCGGCAAAAGTCGTTTTGCGAGAGAGCGAGGCGGTGTAGAGAAGAGAAAAAAAAGAGATTGTCAAGATTAGATGAGATCCTGACCTAGGAGGGTCTCCTGAGCGATCTCGGAATCGTCCGCGTCGTTGAGAACGTCGTCGGAGGATGGTAAACGTTGTTCATCGTTGTCCATGGGCCTCAGAGGATTTTGGATGGGGAGTTTATTGGGTCTCACGGGTTGAGGAGGACTAACGGTTACCCTTGGCGTTGACAACGTCACCTCGGTGCTCTTCGCAGCAAAGAATTCCGAGTTCGGCTCCTCGATTTTTGGTATCTCGCCCATTTCCCTTCGACCATCCTTGCCTCGTGGCTCATGCTCTATCATCGTTTTTTATAGCCCGAAACGTCAGTAAAGTAAAAAAAAAATATATATGCAAAAGAACGCCTCGACCTATCGCGGTCCTGGATATTATTTTTCCGTCAGACGGCAACGCGCTGCTTTACATGCAACTGGCTACGAGAACATGGGAATGCGTCTACTATAGGAATGTTTTTTTTTCCGTCTAGACGAAAATATCACGAGTGATGTAAAAAAAAAAGATCTCAATCAAACGATTCGAAAAAAAAAAACGTAGCCCGTAGCGAGCGTGCCAACAAGATGCCAATGTCTACTCTACTAAAATAAATTGGTGATTCTCAATAGAGTGACAAAAGAAAAGAAAAAAAAAAGGAAACAGGGGGCAAACTATAAACCAACCGAGTTGAGTTCTGACAGCCTGAAGATAACTGTCTTGTCTCTTTGCTTTGCTGCTTCTCTTGCCCTCTTGCTCGTCGCTCTCCGTTTGCCACGTGTGCCTGACTCCGCGACGATTGAATCCACCGTTAATTGCCTCCCATGATTCGGCGCTGTTGCTTCTCGCTCGCAATTGCACCGACTCGGCCGTGTCTATTTCCGGAATTTCTGAAAATTTTGCCATACGAAAATATTATTTTCCACTTCGGAACAGACATTTCGAGATATTAAGTGTACGAAAGGAAAAAAAAATACAACATTCATGTATGCGGTGTGAGAATTTTCGTTGCGGCACAAATAGAATATCAAGTGGAGCTTCATGCTCGAGAATAAAATAAAACGTGTTTTTTTTTGCTCCCCACACGAAAACCATTCTATCAACAATCCTGCAGGAGTGATCTCGCGAGATGCTTTGCGGTCGGACGTGAAAATAATCCGATCGACACATCGCGGAGCCCTCTCTTTTCATGGAACTACCCTATTGATGAAAAAATGAATAAGTCTTTGAGCAATTTAAATCGTCGTGCAGAAATATTCAGAAAAGACTTCCTCCGTACTTTGGTCGCGAAATAATTATCGCCCGATAATACCTGAGTGATTGAATACTCGTGTTTTTGTCTTCGTGATTTTAAGGGAGCTTTCCAATGTGAAATTTTCAAAAAATCGATTTTGTTTTTTTTTGCTTTATCGAATAGTATACACTCTTCCCATCGCTTCTTTGGCATCGCTGATTGACCGTAAGTAAACGATTTACCTAAAATTTCCTCACTTGAAACTTTGAACGCGTTTTTCTCGAAACAGCATTTTTTAAAACGGTGTCCAACTTGGAGGGCAGAGTTTTAAAGCTATCGAGTTGAATTTTTTACACAATATTCTTAACGTCATTGTTTATCGTGCTATGGAAGCTTTTTTTTGACATCTTCCTATTTTTTTGTAAAAAAAACTGCAAAAAAAAATGCTAAAATCGATACTTTTTGTTCAAACCGGTGCCATTTTTGCAAAAAAAAAAAAAAAAAGCCTCCATAGCACGAAAGCCAATTATATACCGATCAATAATCTTTTTGTGTTTTTTGTTTCAGATCAAAATTGTGACCCCCAACGTGGACACCACATCCAAGTGCATTTTCTGCAACAATTGTTTCATCATTTTTATAGATATTAATTAATAAATAAATCGATCTTTAAAAAATTGTTTTGTATTCTTCAATACCCAATTAATATACAAAAAAAACACCAGACCGATTAGATTATTTTTTCTTTTAAAAAAAAATCGCGAAAAACAGCGATTTTTCGGGCTGTCACACTGGAAAGCTCCCTCAAATAGTTCATTCGAAAAATATCCACAGCCGTTCGTTAGACATCAATTTCGCCAAGAAACTTGTGCCAATGTGACAAGATAAAAGACAGCGTTATTGGGAATGGAGGGGCCGGGTTGAAACTCCGAACTTTGAATGCTCCGACGGTTTAAAATTCCGAATTTTTTATTTTCCGAAATTCAAGATGGAGCCGGCTTGAAATTCCGAACTTTGAATGGTCGAAACGCTCAAAACTCCGAAAGAATAGTACCCCGAAAGATGAAAATTCCGAAAAAATTTTACACGAAAGACCAAAACTCGAAAATCTGAACACCGTCAAAATAATTCGGCTATGGAAGTTTTAAAAGTTTCAAAATTTTCCATGAATCGACGTATTATTTCAAGAATTTTTCATTTATTAAGAAGTGAATTTGCGTCGATTTTGAAATTTGCCTAGACAATGTTATACGTTCTACATCATTTACAGTCAACTGTGTAGACTTTCGCTGGCACGATCTTGACATGAGGGCCGGGTTGAAATTCCGAACTCGAAATGCGCCGACGGTTTAAAATTCCTAATTTTAATGTTCCGAAATTACAAGGTTCGTCAAGATTATGCCAGCGAAAGTCTACACAGTTGACTGTAAATTATGTAAAACGTATAACATTGTCTAGAGAAATTTCAAAATTGACGTAAAATGACTTCTTAATAAGAAAAGTTCTTAAAATAATTCATCGATTTATTGAAAATTTTGAAACTTTTAAAATTTCCATAGTCGAACTATTTTGACGGTGTTTAGATTTTCGGAGCTTTGGTCTTTCGTGTATAATTCTTTCGGAGTTTTCATCTTTCGGGGTAGTATATTTTCGGAGTTTTGAGCGTTCTGATCATTCAACGTTCGGAATTTCAACCCGGCCCCGTTCAGATTTTCGGAGTTTTGGTCTTTCGGGTAAAATTCTTTCGGGATAATATTCTTTCGGAGTTTTGAGCGTTCTGACCATTAAAAATACGGAATTTCAACGCGACCCCGGATTGGAGTGTTAAGTTTGTGAATAGGATGGGTTGTGGGAATACACGTAAAAAGAAACAAAATGTTAGTGCCATTTGGTAAGGCTCGATCAATAGCGAGGTATGAGAAAAGAAAAGCCCAAAATGCACATCTAACTCTGTCATGGTCCCTCGCGGACAGTATTTCGAAATTATCACATCGACTGACACTTCGAGACAAGCCATTTCCTTTATTCAACTACCTTCCTGATCTTGAGATTCCCTATAGGAAGACGGCGGTTCGCAATGGATGCACCTGCTGCCTACGGGGATTGTTCTGTTTCCCGACAATCCCTTGCCTAGACCGCAATCGAAGGGTATAAATAAAGCACTTTCGGTCAATAACAGTAACAGGGGAAAATTTCATTGAACAAGAGGGAAAGTAAGGATTGGAAACTTTGATGGGGGGGGGGGGGGGGGGGGATGAATTTAAAAGAGCTGTCAAGTAAGTGTCAGGTCACGCATCGAAAAAGTTAGCTCATTAGGTACGAATATAATTGTAATATTGAATTGTAATTTGTTTACTTTTTCTTTTAATTGGGCTTTGATGCGTCGTTCATTGAGGATGTATGGGAGATACAATTGCAGGCAAAACAGTCGAAATATTTAAGTTTATTACGCCAAAACTCTTTAGTCAGGCTACTGTGTGGAATTTAAAAAATCGTTCGTTGCTTGAGGCAACTTAAGTTGAAGAGGAAGGTCAGACATATGGTGCAGAAATGTAGTTTAGCCTTGACCGACGTTTTTCTTCTTAACATTTTTTTTCATTACTTATTAATGATGTTATTTTTCCTCGAAAAATCGAAAAAAAAATTCAACACTTTTTTTGATAATTGAAACAAAATAACAAAAAAAAAGCTCGGTCAGGTTTTATCATCTAATTTAAGTCAATATTATCTATTTTAAGAAAAAAAAACCGGTTTTTTAGCTCAACCAGGTGGTCATAATCAAGTACACCATTGAGCTTTTCACGTTTAAAGATCCTTCACGAGATTGTTTATAACTTCGTCAATTACTAATATTTTTTATGACATTTGATACACAACGTTGCTTATATACATACAAATCAATGTCCAAACGATTTTTCAATCATTTTACTTATTTCTTCAAAATTAATTTTCTTCAAATGATCCTCATTTTCGGTTTGTCACAGTAGCCTAATCCCTTGAGAGTGAATATGGCCCGTCGCGACTGCCGTGAATTTCGAGTCGTAGAAATTGTTTACAGCAGATAATCGGTAAAGATGTATGAGAGAGTCGGAGGTAAAAAAACGCAGACTTTCAGTGCGTTACAATTGATTACACTACAATTACGTGGCAAATGATTCTGAACATTGCCCAAAAGTTTATTTTATACATAAACACAAAAAATCTAATATATACCGTACCATTTTTCCATCATGCTTTTCAGTTTTTCATTTTTTTTTTTCAAAACGCAACAGTTACGAACATTAATCGCAATAATTTTGCTTGAAAGTTCTTTATTGCTATTTTCATACACTGTTTATGGGTTTGAAAACTAAAGGAACAACGGGGCGGGGTGGGGGGAATAAAAGGATGGGTGTAGTTCCAAAAAGGACATACCTCCGATTAATTTAGAATTTCGTGTACCCGTGTATAGACCCGCTGATTACGAATATGATAGTGAAAATACCCGCAAATTTAATTTTCAAGGTAAAAACTCACCAAAACTGATTTTTAGAAAGTTTTTCTACTTTATTTTAATAAATGTTGATCTTAGAGAACAATGTTTCCCACAAAAGTTGTAGCCTATAAAAAGATGGATCTTTTATGTTCCATACAGTTTTACTCTAAAATCATTTCGTTTCGAGAAAAATCGGATACTGTTCGAATAAGTACGTTTTACTAAACGCCATTAATTTCGATATTATCTACTTACGCACTTTACCGCAGGAAAGTTGGTGTTTGTTGTGTTGCGTGTTGTTCGTTGTATTGTGTGTTGTTCGTTGTTTGGGTTTGTTTGTTATGCGTTGTTCGTTGTGTGGGTTTCTTTGTTTTGTTGTGTGTTATTTGTTGTTTGTTGTGTTGTGTGGGTTTCTTTGTTTTGTTGTGTGTTATTCGTTGTTTTGTTTTTTATTTGTTGTTTGTTGTGTTGTGTATTTGGATTTGTTTGTTGCGGGTTTGGGTTTGTTTTCATGTTGTATGTTGTTCGGGTTTGTTTGCTGTGTTGTGTGTTGTTGAAGTATGCGTATAGTGTCAACGATCGAACGGCAACCTTCCCGCGGTAAAGTGCGTGAGTAGATAACATCGAAACTAAAGGAGTTTAGGAAAATGTACTTTTCGAAGAATTATCCCACTTTTCTCGAAACAGATTGGTTTTAGACAGAACTTGTACAGAACATAAACCATCAGTCTTTTTATAGGCTGCAACTTGTCTCGTAAACATTTTTCTCCAAGATCAACATTTCTCACAATAAAATTGAAAAACTGAAAAAAATTAGTTCTTGTGAGTATTGACTTTGACTTTGACTTTGAATCGCAAGGGGGCGATTCACCGTAGCACAGTGTCTTATCTGACCGTTTACAAAAATCGTCACAACTCTCGAAATTTTTGGAATTTTTACAAAATCTTCGTTGGAAATTTCAGTTAAGACCTTAGGCTATGAGAATATGTGAAAAAATCGTCACAACTCTCGAAACTTTTGGAATTTTTACAAAATCTTCGTTGTAAATTTAAGTTAACACCCTAGGCTATAAAAAAGTGCGAAAAAATCGCACTTCAAAAATGTACTGCTTATGCCAGACGCCTTATAAAATCCAATTTTACACGCGACTTTTTAATCAGCTTCCGTTATCAGCATTCCGCCTATCCTTCCACTTTACCCAGGAGTAAATACAGTTTCGAGGTAATGCAATTTGTCGAGCGGGCCTCGTATATTCTGGCGTTAATTAATTTAACAAATGACTCAGAATTTTTCGAGTTAATTAAGAATACGTTATCGCTTAAATTTATCCGTAAGAAGGGAAAGAAAAGTAAATTGAAAAACGTCAAAGAAAGGAAAGAAAAAGTAGGAATTGAAAAACTGAAAAAAATTAGTTCTTGTGAGTATTGACCTTCAAAATCAAATTTGCGCATGTTTCCACCCTCATATTCGTGATCAGCGAGATACATGGGTAAACAAAATTCCCAATTAATCGGAGGTAAGTCCTTTCCGGAAGTTATCCAAAAGGATAATATCCAGTAGCTCCGGACCTCTGAAAACTATTCAAGATCGGAATGGAAATAAAGAAAGGCTTCAAAGCAAATCCAGCTGCCGTTTCTTACCCGAATCCAGTGATTTACTCTCCCTGTTAGCGGTGATTCTCCGTGCTTCCTGTGACTCGGCTTTCGACTCGAATTCTCTCTTCCTGACAGCGACATTGGGCACGCTTCGTTTGCTCGAGAGTCTCGACAATTCGCTCTTGTAAAGATTGGTGCGATCGCTGGTCGGCTCGTCGTCGTCGCTCAGCAATCGTCCCGATTCGAACTGTTTGGCGCGTCTCGATACAATCTGTAGTCCCGGTGGCGGCAGAGGAAACTTATCGCCGTTCTTTTTCTCCGGCCCGGGTGACGACGGAAGCGACGACGTGCCGTTCCTCAAATCCGCGTTATCACCGGACAATTGTTGATGATTAGCGCTCGTGACGTTCTCGTGAATTCTCGAAAGTGTCGTAACGAAGGCAGCCTTGTTGTTGTTGATCGTGGATCTCGGTGCGGTGGCAGCGACCGAATTGCGAAATTGGCTCTCGTTGTTTTTCGCCGGTCCGTAAGAGAAGTGATTTTCCTTGAGAAATTGTCCATTCTCATCGTACAGCGACGAGTAAAAACGATCTCTGACAGCTTGTGGATCCTCGAAGGTTCTCTCCTCGTTTTGCCGAAAATTCGTATATTCCGACTCGGCGTCCATGTCCGTGCGTACCCTCTGTACATTCTGATTCGAAGGTTTCGCACTTTTGACCCTCTCGTGGCTGTTCCTCGTGGGTGATCGTTGAAGTTGTTGCAGCTGCTGTGGCTGTTCGTTGGGTGGCCAAACTTGTCGCTGTAGTTTTTGGGGTCGAGCGTAAAATTCTCGCTGTATGACCTGAGCCTGGGGGCTGAGTCGCGTGGCGGGTTCATCGGGCACGAGCCAGCCAATGGGATGGCTCGGTCGGCGCAAAAATTCTTCCTTCTGCTCGAAGCTCTTTCGCAGTCTGTTCATGATAACGGAATCGTCCGAGCACTCGTTGCCGGTTAGCGTGGAATTCGAGTCGTACGACGAGAGGCTGTCTTTGCTCGCGGGCGACGAATCGCGACGCGACTCTACGCTCAATCTTGAGCCTGGTTCGGAGATCTTCAGAGCTTCGCTGCTCGCGTAAGTTTGCAATTCGGCCTCGGTGATGGGACCGCTGCCTTCGCTCGCGCGACGCGTCACGATTCGACGTCCGGGACGATAGATGGGCACCTGGGGCTCGGCTCTTGACATTGGATAACGTTGCTGATCGAGGGACTTGCTGAAGCCGGTTAGGCCTGGCCTGACACGCTCGTATATGGGATCTTTTATTCTGTCGTATATCTGCTCGCTGCTCGGCCTCGAGTAGATCGATTCTGGTCTTGTACGGTCGTAAAGATCGTACCTACCGTCGGTCGGTGCTCTTTGCAACTGTTGTTGTTGCTGCTGCTGCTGCTGCTGCGAGGAGGCATTGAGGGCCTCCTGCGGCACCGAGCGTCTATTGTGCTGCTGACGCTCATCCGGTGATCTAGCGTAGATCTCTTGATTAACGGCGCCTCCCTCGGTAAGTGGCTGGCGTCTCTGCATCGTTTTCGCCGAACTCGCGGGAGCTTTTGCGCTGCTGCTGGTGCTGCTTCCGTTGCTGGTGCTGCTGCCACCGCTGCTGTTGCTGCTGCTGCTGCTGCTCGTCAGCGTAGCAACGTTCGACGGTATCGTCGCTTTGTTCCCCGACGTCGCGCTCCTCGGGGAATCCTTGTAGTCATCGTCGCTCGCTCGATACGTTTGAACGCTGATGGGATGAGATTGGTTCTCGGCCCCGGGTGGCGTCTGGCATATCCATGATTGACGGGAACGCGGCGACGGCCCGGGTATCATGCTCATCGAACGACGATGCTTCTGGGATATTCTCTCCGGCGAACGGTGACGTGCCACTCGCTGATTCGTCTCGGGATTGTGCGCTGTCTCGCCGAAGTACTAGGGAGATAACGAGATAAACATTTCGTTTCATCAGCGTCGCATCTTTTCTACTATTGGTTAAATATCGCCGGATACTTTGGGATCGGACGAGTATGCAATGCCGATTGTTTCTTCTTTTTTTTTTTTGGAATAAGGGAGAAAATCGCGAAGCAAATGTGGAGGGCTCGTGGGTAATTTTCGCAAAGGACAGGGTTTATCGATCGCTATTGATTTTCTTTTCGTATCAGCGGACGTTGTGTCTACGGTGGCTGTCGTTAACGAAGTTACCTTTCAATCGAGCACTTGTGCAAATAATTCTTTTTTGGCTTTTTGAAACTTTCGCGCTACGTTTACACGACTCGATGGATATGAGCTATAGGCTACGAGAATTCAGGCGAAACGTGAGGTGCTTGGAAGCTTGAGAGGTTTTGAAAAACTTCCGGTACGAAGGAGTCGGAAATTTCTTCATTTTTGTAGCAAAGATGGACGCGTAAATTCCAAGTAGCAATTCAAAAGTTATCTCCGTTATAAGCCTTCGTTGACGCAGTTATATTTGGGCACGATTTTGACACAGTGGGTCAATGTGGACCGGATCGTACTTTATCCACCTGCCGTTAACGAAACTTCGCTAGGTTTTTATTGAAAAACAATCATGACGTTGAATGCAACGATATTTTTTCCCTTTTTTCTTTCTCTATTTTTATCATTATCCAAAGACTTTTTTTTTGCAAGTTGGAGTCGAAAATTTCTATCAAGAATAGGTCGAAACGTTTGAGTGATTTTCATTGCCTGAATCGGTTGAAAAAAAAAATTGAGTAATTAAAAAGAATTAGCTTTCATTGCGTTCCAACGATGTAAGCTCCGACTCCATTAAAACGTCAGGGATACAATTTGAACATTTCTTAAGGGGCTATACCAGTGTGATATTTTCAAAAATTCGATTATTTTTGGCTTTTTCGACAGTTTATACTTTCAAGAATATCCGGGAAAAATTTCAAGGCCTTATCTCTAATAATTTTATCTGGCAAAAATCGATAGTTAAATCTTTAAACGCGTTTTTCTCGAAATTCGATTTGTCAAATTTGCTGATATTTTAACTCAAAGAGCAATTATCCGATTGACTTTAAATTTGAACTGAGTAGTCTTGAATATATTTACTCTACAATGACGTAGGATATTTTGAATCGGATGAAAACTGACGATTTGGCATTGAAAAGAAACGACCATTTTATAGGCAAGAAAACAGACTTTTTTCATAACTACGCCATTTTGTTAGATTTCGATATTTTTCTATGAAAAAATTATGTAATATAGGTCAAATATAGCCAAGTATATTCTTAATTTTCCGAAACATTCAATTGAGTACTTTTCTTCCAAAAAATTCCCGAAAATCACCCAAATTTTCAGCGTTCACACTGGCGTAGCCCCTTAACATCTCTGCATAATTGAAATTTGGAAAATATCAAATTAAATCGTTAAAAAAATTATCGAAAATGTTCGATTTTGGAAAAGTGAGCATTTTACTAAAAAAATCACTAAAAACTGCATCGGTGAAATGCAACGATATTTTTTCCCTCTTTTTTCTTTCTCTATTTTTACCATCATCCAAACACTATTTTTTTCTACAAATCGAGGTCGTAAATTTCTATTAAGAATACGTAGAAACGTTTGAGTGTTCTTCATTGCCTGAATCGGTTGAAAAAAAATGTAATAATTAAAGAGAATTAATTTTCATTTTACTTCACCGATGTACACTTCAACTTCATAAAAAATCAAGGCTACCCTTTAAACTTTTCTTAACATGTCTGTACAATTAAAATTCGGAAAATATTAAATTCAATCGTTAGATGAAATTATTGAAAATGTTCGATTTTGGCAAAGCAGCAATTTTGAGCATTTTGAAAAAAGTAAACGCATCCAAGTGGCCCAGTGTGTCAACGTAGGGTTAATTAAACACTTGTTCGCGTCGCGAATGACTGTACGGGGTTATCGGTGAGAAAATAGCTCGAAGGATCGTTACTAACCCTCTGCAATATGTCGTCTTCCTTGGAAACGACGAGTAATCGCAGCCAAGGACCCGCCTGCTGTATACGTTGAACCACACTCGCGTACTGTTCGCCTCTTGTCGGAGCACCGTCCACCGAAACAACTCTGTCACCAGTGCGAAGCCCCGCTTCCGCTGCCGGCGAACTCTGTCGTACCTGCTTCACGAAGATCGTGTCCATGGGCTCGTCGATTTTCGTTCGCTCGTGTCCCGGCAACATCTGCACGAGTGCAATACGAGGAAGAAAAAAAAAAATCATTGCGCGCCGGAAATATTATTTTTCACGTCGCATGCAGCGTCGAAATGACACGCGAGTATTCCGCACTTCTTATCAGCTGTGATTAGACGGTATATTCAGCAGAGGCAATTTTTGATAAACTGCTATAACGGAGAGACAATATTTGATAAATGAGTCTGGGTGAAAAAATAGCGGCGACGCTGAGGGCGTAAAAAAAAATGGTATATTTCGCTATGTTGTTGCGAAAGATTGCAGTGCTGAGTCAACGTCGTGACGATTAAGGGGTGGGTCTTAAGTTCGCAACTTTGCCGCACAACAAAATTTAAACGTTTTTATTTATTTTTTACTGTCACCAATTTATACATTTTCCAAAAATATTGTTATTCGACAGTTCACCTTTTAGCTATATTCTCGAAAAATTTCATTGAAATATTCCTAAAATTGAATGGGCTACAGCTTCTGACAGGCGGCCGGGCGAGCGGTAGCAGCACCATACTTCAAACTTTAAGGGGTAACATCACTCTAGGATTTTGGAAAAACCGTTTTTCAAATTGCTTAAGGCGAGATATACATTTACAACGATCAAAAATCGATTTATTTTTTTTTTCTTAAAACGATAGAACTATATATGTAGAATATTTCCCCAAAGTTTCAAAGCAAAATTCGAGAAAACTTTCAAACGTTACAGCCCGTCAACGCTGTGCCTCACCGCTCGGATTCGGAGCGGGCGTGAACTTCAAACGCGTTTTTCTCAAAACTGCATTATCGAAATCGGCGTGCGGGATTACTCAAAAACTATTAAGCCGATTGAGTTGAAACTTGGTAGAAATATTGATAATATTGGTATCTTCTACTCGCCAAGAATTGTTTTTGAAAAATTGGACAAAAAACTACTTTTTTAATCCACATTTTACAGAAATGTTGCGTGAAATGTTGATTTTTTTTGTAAACGCGTGCCATTTTCTTAAATTTGTATTTTCTTCATTTTAATTACCGGCACATATAAACTATACATGTTCTAACTGAAAAAACGTTTGAACTTTTTTGCAAATCAAACGGGAAGCTGGACTGCACGCCGATTGGTAACTCCCGCGGCGACCTTGCTGTAACACTCTGCCACAGCTCCGCCATTTTGATGATGAATTAATTTTAACCAATTGTTTTGCATACTTAAATATACTATTAAAGTATACCTAAAGTTTGATAATTGTAGAATAATTATTTCTTAGTTTAAAAAATCCCTCAATATTGCTCAGTTTTTAAACGCCTCAAACAATGCATTCACATAATAAAAACGCGTTTTTCTCGAACTTTTCTCGAACCACTTTTTTCAATATTAGCGAACACATTATTTCAAAACGGTTGCATGGATCATTTTGGCATTTCGACAGTATCGTCACAATTGCCTCCTTTATAGAAGTACGTAGGGGTTTTTTTGATTCAATGTTAACGTTTTATTTTATAACCAATTTACTGCTTATTTTTAAGCAAAAAACGATTTTTTTTCCAAAGTGCACTATTTTTACAAGATACGATTTAATAAAAATCCCTACGTACTTCTAAAGCCAATGGGTATATAGATTACATTTTTTTTTGGTTTTTGTTTCAGATTTTATATTTCACGAGAAATTTGTCCGCTACTGGAGGTGTTTTTTTTTTTTTAAGATTATTCATACATAATATTTAAAAAATCGACGAGCGTCAACGACCCGCGTTTATTATTAACTTGAATAACCTGTTTGGTTTTTAGATTCCGGATGGACCGTTTAAGCCATGTTTTTATTGTTTTTCTGTATTTTTTGGTGCTTTTTCTTACAAGGTTCTCGATATATGTACCTTTGTGTTTAAAAAGTTTTCTTTTTTATGAACCGTTTCCCAGAAAAAAAAATCGGAATTTGGCAATTTTTTTGGGCTCTATTTAAATGTAGCCTCTTAATAAAGTGAGACGAGATAACCTTATTATTAGTAGATTATTAATTGGTACGAATCAATCTGGATGGTCAACCCCGCGGGGCTTTTTTGGTGCAAAATCGAGGTTATATTTTCAACCCGAATTTATTGATATACGTCATTATGTTTAACGGTACAAAGAAGTTATTTTTGCTTCAACTTACACAGCAGGACTCGGGCGGATAGACGATGAAATGACGGAGTGTAAATCCGAAGCCATTTTCGCTTCGTCTTAGGAACAGCGTGCGAGGTCCTCTCGGTGGAGAATTCTGTTGTTGCGCTTGCTGCTGTTGATGAGCCGAGATGGACAACGGTGCGGGTGGTGGTGGAGAAGCGTGCCCTACCTGTCGACAAAAATCCACATTTATCTCATTAGAAAATCATCCATTGGCATTATTATCAATAACATTAAAGTTTTCATCGCTGAAATGCAATGAAGATTATGATTTTTCAACTGCTCCACTTTCTTCTCGCAGTTATTCGTCACGAAAATCCCTCAACCATTTTTGACTCCGCTTATTTAGTAATCTAAAATTTAAATCTGGAAAAGAATATGTCGGAAAATGCTAAAAATGGGGCAATTTTTTTTTTTAAATACTCCGTTGCATTGCAGCGATGTATTGTAACGATGCAAAAAATACTCCGTTGCATTGCAACTTCGAGACCATTATTATCCGTAGAATTGGCGAATAAGAATATTAAGGTCTTATATACGCGAAAAATTTCAAAATTTTTCATTTTATTTTTATATTTGATTTCATTAGCCTGACCGGTTAGGAATATTTTAAGCTTTACAGAATTTAAAAATTCGAAAAATTCGAAAAATAAGATAAGATTGCATTTATAATAGAAACCGCGCGGCGCGCCCGACCGCCAACTTCAAAGCCGTTTTTCTACGATTCACTTTTTTGAACCTTGTGAATTTTCCAACTCTTGAACGAAGGTTCGTATCGCTCTGAAATATTTACAACATATTCTTAGTATCATCACCTATCGTGTGAAGCACAGGAACAAAAATTTCAATGACGCAAAAAAATATAAAAAATAAAATACCGACAGAAAATTGAGTAAAAAATTTCAAGTTTCGAATTTTTATCATAATAATTTTTTTTCAATAATATTTTTGGTTCACACTAAAGATACATTCATTATGCAATTATGAATATGTGCATTTTTTTCAGACACCCACATTGATGCCGAGAAATTTCACCATCAACGCGCGGCGCAAAAAAAATACATCGCTTTATTATGTTATATCTCCGCCATTTGTTAATATTTCTGATTTTTTTACACGTAATCAACCATGTGCATGAATGATCTGTAAAAAAAATGTTGTCAATATATGCGACATTTTTTTTTAACCGCGTCTATAATTGTACCTTCGAGAATCGACAAAATCGCGTATATAAGGCCTTAATATAATTAGAATATAATTTAAAATATTTTTAAAAATACGTAAAAAATAAAAACGTAAACGTAAAATCGGCAAATACGAATATTAATATAATTAGAATATAATTTAAAATATTTTAAAATACTCCGTTGCATTGGAACGATGCAAACTTTGAGGCCATTATTATCCGTAAAATCGGCGAATATCGAATTTGTATAGTGGCAATGCGATGGAATTTTTTTTCGCCCTTTACAAATTTTTCTTCGCCAGATTCCGGCTGCAAAAATCATTCGTACATTTTTTAGGATTATATTAGAGATCCAAAATCTAAATCAACAATGAAAGATTTTGGCTGATAATAAGGATGAAGGAATGAGAAGAAAAAAACGTATCTTCATTGAATTCCAAAGATGTGAATTTCGAAGTAGAATAATTTCTTCGCCGTAAGATTGTTTTGTGCGCAATTCGTGCATTCGAAGACTAATATCTGCAATCGGGAAAGACGGGGTAACGAGAGTCAATTTTTGTTCCCCGTGTTTACACATTCGTTTGTATTCATGTGTGTATACGTGCATACACGAATGTTTTAAAATTATTCTCATCAAGGCCTCTTTTTTTTTAATGATATCGGCGTGTTCGGTATATATAGATTGCGAGAGTCTCGCAAACTCGGTGTAGCACGCGCACGAAGCGTTAGATAACGCGAGAGAGTCGAGGAACATGCGAGCTCACGAAGAGATAAACTTTACATGGTCATTCGTATATGTATACTCAACATGGACAGCCGTGTGTGTCATTGCGCTACTCGTTGAGAGCGACATGAAATACCCACATGTACAGACGCGAGGCCTTAATTGTTCTCCTCATTGCCTAGGTTAACCCTCGTTCTGCGTATCAGCCGGAAAAGATTACGCGGGCTTAGGTAACTTTCAACAGTTGAAAAATGGCGCTTCGTTTTTTTTTTTTCGTCCACTATGGTATTAAATCAAAATTCGACGAGATTCGGAATTCCGATCGCCTTGAGCTCTTCCGGACGTGACTCGTGCTAATTTCAACGACCGGGTGCCACTTTGGGCGAATCAATTCTCTCAGTGACGGTAGGTATGTTTATTCTCGGATATGTGGTTGGAATGCAACGAAAATAATTTTTTTTTTTTTTCGCATTCTCGTATCTTTTTCAGCACATTTACGCTCAAGTCACCGAAAGCTTTTTTTAGAATCCTTATTAAATATTTGTAACTAAGCAATGCAAAAAAAGATTTGAGATCACTGGGAAAATCGAGAAATGAAAAAATCGAGAGGAATTTTTCGTTGCGTTCCAACGATGCAAATTTCTAAATCATGGGATAATATAAGGATTGGAGTAATTTCATGTTTATGGGATTTGTCCGTTTTGGAGATAAATACATTTTCTTATCTTTTTTTTTTTTTTTGGAAAAATTAAAATTTGAAATATTTACATCCTTTTGTATATTTGTAATTTAAAAAATAAACAAATATCAATTTTCTAACAAAAATAGATGCATTGAAAAAAATACATGCATTTGTAGATTTTTAATTAAAAAAAAAAAATACATGGATTTTAGAATAAAAACATATATTTGTCCGTTTTTAAGACAATATGTTAAAAACATAAATCCAGTTTTTATCAAATGCTTGCCACTTTTGTTCTTCTTTTAAATACAATTTGGAAAAAAACGGATATCCATTTTTTAAATAAAAAATTACGAATGTATATAAGAATTTGCTTGGGTTAGTATTTGTCGAAATATTTACCCAAACAAATATTTCCTGACACTAATCTAAATACTGACTCAACCAAATTTTTAAATATTTTAATTTAAAAAACAGATTTCCATTTTTCGATTTTTATTTTTAAAATAGATTTCCATTTTTCAAATTTTTATCTAAAAAACAAAATTCCATTTTTCAAATTTTTATCTGAGAAACAAATTTTCATTAAAAAAACGGATTTCTATTTTTCAAATTTTTATTCAAAAGACGGTTTCCTAGTTCTCAAATTTAAATATAAAATACAGATTTCCATTTTTCAAATTTTTATCTAAGAAACAAACTGTCATTTTTCAAATTTTCATTAAAAAACGGATTCCTATTTTTCAAATGTTTATTTTAAAAACATTTACATTTTTTAAATTTTGATGTAGAAAAACGGATTCCTATTTTTCGAATTTTTATTTACAAAAAAAATGCCATTTTTCAAATTTTCATTAAAACAACGGATTTCCATTTTTTTTTATTTTCATTTAAAAACAGATAGCCATTGCTTTTTATCGCAATTTAAAAAATTGCAATAATTCCATACTGATCCCAATAATTAATGAATCTTTTACGTACTAACACATGCGCCATGATTCCCAAATGCTTCTTTTTGCGCGAGGTCCTGCAAATTCGATTAATCCTATTTTCAAGTCAAAGTAGGAAGAAAAAGGTCTCTCGCAATGTAAACAGAGCTAAATTTCCGAGTTATTCATTCAGTTTCGCTCGTGTATCAAGCACGCGCACTTTCTCCTTCTAATATTTCATCCGCGTGTTTTCCACCTCTGACTACCGGCTCGGGCTCAATGAGGAAAAAAAAGACGGAACGAGAATGAGAAGAGGGAGAAAAAGAAGATGAAGTGCGTATCCTGAAAGAGGTAAAGATAGAGGATGACGGGGAGGAGAAGGAAAGAGAGGGGGGAGGGGAGGGAGAGGACTTGCGATACCCGAGTGTGCGGGGTATCTTTGCCGGAGACACAACAGGCCCAACCGGCTTCTCGTGTTCTTCTCTCGCTTCTCCTAGAGCATGTATATGGCAAAGGGGGTTTATATTTAGAAACTCGTGCGAGGATATCCTTGCACCGGGACGAACGGACGTTCCGGTCTCGCTCCGTGCGCCTTATTATACCACCATACCAATTCATACAAATGCAATTCATGTGCATTAGTATATTCGACTTGCAGTTGGCAAGAAAAGCAGCAAGGTATCGTGAAAATTTCTCGGTCTCAAAATCAGTCGAAATTTGGAATTTCGGAAGCAATTTCAAGCCGAAAAAGCAAACCCAAACAATCGAAGCAATTTCAACCCAAAAGAGCAAACCCAAATAAGCATTGCACCGGCTGGAGTAAAAAACAAGTTTACTCCAACTCTGACGCTTCGCGTTCGACACGGGCTTGACGTTGCATCGTTGGAATGCAATGCATTTTTTTATGATGCCAAATTCAGTTTGGCCGATTCCAGGTGGGAAAATTACTTATTTTTGTAGTATTCTTATCAGATATCTACGATCACAACCGGACGAAAAGATTTTGGATGAGATTCGAAATGCAGAAGTAGGAACAATGTACAAAGGGATGTTCTTTTTTTATGATTGCAATTTTAGTTTGGCCGATTCCAGATGGAGAAATTATTCATTTTGTTTTCGAAGATCCTTATAGGAGATCTACAATCACAACCGGATGAAAAGATTTTGGATGAGCTTCAAAATGAAAAAGTAGACACACTACGTACAAAGGGATGTTTGTTTTTTTTTATGATGCCAATTTAGACTGGCCAATTCCGGATGGAGAAATTACTCATTTTCTTTTCGAGGATCTTTATAAGAGATCTACAATCACAACTCGACGAAAAGATTTTGGATGTGTTTAAAAATGAAAAAGCAGAAACAATGTACAAAGGGATGTTTTTTTTATGATCCCAATTTTAGACTGGCCAATTCCGGATGGAGAAATTACTCATTTTCTTTTCGAGGATCCTTATAAGAGATCTACAATCACAACCCGACGAAAAGATTTTGGATGAGTTTAAAAATGAAAAAGTAGAAACAATGTACAAAGGGATGTTTGTTTTTTTTTTATGACCCCAATTTTAGTTTGGCCGATTTCAGATGGAAAATTACTCATTTTTGTAGAATTCTTATCAGAGATCTACAATTACAACCGGATGAAAAGATTTTAGATGAGCTTCAAAATGAAGAAGTAGACACAATGTACAGAGGGATGTTTGTTTGTTTTTTATGATCGCAATTTTAGTTTGGCCGATTCCAGATGGAATAATTAGTCATTTTGTTTTCGAAGGAGATCTACAATCACAACCAGACGAAAAAAAATTGGATGAGTTTCACAATGAAGAAGTAGAAACAATGTACAAAGGGATGTTTTTTTTTTATGACCCCAATTTTAGTTTGGCCGATTCCAGGTGAAAAAATTACTCGTTTTCTTTTCGAGGATCCTTATAGATCTACGATCACAACCGGACGAATAGATTTTGGATGAGCTTCAAAATGAAGAAGTAGAAACAATGTACAAACGGATATTTGTTTTTTTATGATCCCAATTTTAGTTTGACCGATTCCAGATGCAAAAATTACTCATTTTCTTTTCGAGGTTCCTTATAGGAGATCTACGATCACAACCGGACGAAAAGATTTTGGATGATTTTTAAAAATGAAGAAGTAGACACAATGTACAAAGGGATGTTTGTTCCAACGATGCTAATTTCGAATGGTATTGAAGGTTGCATCGTTGGGATGCAGTGTTATTTCGTACGGCCCAATTTTTTTGGCCCATTCAAACTACGCAAATCATTGAAAAATTTTGTGTAGATTCTTATTGGGGTACCATAACCTAAACTTGGAATAAAGGGTTTAGATAGTAATAAAGATAAAGAAATTTAAAAATTAAGAATTTTCGTTGCACTCCAACGGTGTAAACTTCAACGCCATCATTTCGAATGACGTGGAAGTTTGCAACGTTGGAACGTAACGAAAATTAATTATTTTCAATGACTCAAGTTTTTTTGCCGGGTGGGCTGTGAGCATTGCTCAAACGTTTTTTTTTTTATTAGAAATTCTTGTTTATTGGAATTTCTTTTTTATTAAGTATTTTTTTTTATTAGGTATTAGGTATTTTCATTAAGTCTTTTTATTGGATATTCTTTTTAGAAAACTACGACCTCGGTTTGCAAAAAAAAGCCTTTAGATAATGATGAAAATAAAGAAATGAGCAAATAACAAAAAAAATCTTTGCATCCCAGCGATGCAAAGATCAACGTCATCATTTCGACACTCTCGTACGATATGATGTTGAAGTTTGCATCGTTGGAATGCAACGAAAATTCGTCTCGATTTTTTTATTTCTTTATTTCTATAATTATTAACACATTTTTTGCAGTTTTGGGTTATAATTTTTTAAATAAGGATTCTCAAAAATCTTCTGGCAGATTTTGTAGCATAAAGGTGCAAACGATGCAAACGTCAATACGATCGTACTCAATTCTAATATCGTACTCGTACCAATTGTCCGCGCCCATCAAAAGTTACCCCATACACGTTGCGACATTTCTCTCTGTAAATCTAGACCAACGGGAACCGGCGTAGAAAACGACATACAGCATCCCAATGTCGCAATTTTACGATTTTCGTCCCCCCCCCCCATCCCCCATCACGACTATAGATAGCTGGGCGTTTTGCGTCATCGGAGTGTCAAGAATATTGGAGGGCGACCGAGAATCCACTCATTTGTGACGGCACTTAAGCAAAACTCGTTTTACGCAAACAAACTCAATTATTCGAGGATAGAATTAAAAATGACCGATGTGACAGCTGTTAATTGCAAAAACGACAATGTGACACATTTCAATTGCAAAAATGACGATGTGACAGCTGTCAATTGCAAAACCGACGATGTGACTGCTGTCATTTGCAAAAATGACGATGTGACAGCTGTCAATTGCAAAACCGACGATGTGACAGCTGTCATTTGCAAAAATGACGATGTGACAGCTGTCAATTGCAAAAATAAAATAAATTTGACAAAATAATGTTTACACTTTCTTGATGGGAGAAGAAAAAAGTTCTGTGCACAGCGGATATTCTATTATGCCGTTCATCGTCACGGGAGGGCATAATACAAACGCCTCATCGTCCAATGTCATTGTCATTGTCTCGTCATTACAATCGGAATGCGAGACACTCGACACGCTCGATGAGTGTCTCTCTGTTTTACGTTTCGCGTTCGTGATTCCCCCTCTCCTCACCCCCCCCCCCCTCCACTTCTCCCTTTCCCGTGAGGCGACTATTTAAAGCGTTTGGCATTTCCGTGGATAAAATTCGAATCACGCGCTTGGTTCACAAAGTGCGCGTTACTTTAATTGGAAAGCCCGGTAACGTCACGAGCGATGGAATATCGAGATTATGCGTATTAAAAAGACATTTCGTTTAGCCATTGGCAACGCGTACGAATTCGCGCACGTCCATACGACTATTTCGTCGTAAATTACAAATTTTATTTATTCAGTCATGAATTTATTCGAGGTGAGCGTACATCATTTTCCGAGGGAATGAACCGACGATTATTGGCGATAAAACATTTTTTTCGTCGAATGAAATGAATGCGAATCAACTGTCGCTCGTTTGGTCGAAACTTTTGCAAAAATTGAATTAAGGGACCACCGTGATAAAAAAAATTGATTTTCGTTTTTTTTTTGTTGGATTTTCTCAAAGTATACATATTCAAGAGGATGCGAAAAAAATGTCAAGTTGAAATATTGAAAATTGACCAAGTTACAGACGATTTGACTTTTCTCGACCTGGCCGGAATCATAACTCTTGATATAATTGTCCGATGTTCAATTTTGAAAAATCGAAATTTCTGTAATTGCTGTAGCTGTCACTGTACGTAGCCGTTTTATTTTCTCGAAATTAGGTCTTTTCGGAGACCCCGAATGTAAGTAAAAATTTCGCCAAAACTACACTTTTTTTCAACGCCGTTTGGTGAATTTTCTTTCATGGCGAAAAACGGCTACGTACAACGAGAACTACATTTGTATAGATTATAAAACTTCTTCATTCTTATTTTTCAGACCAACTATTATCAAGGTATCGATCCATTTGGACCACATATTTTTTTATACAGATGCTCTATACCTCAATAGCCAATTAGACCACATATAGACCACATATTTTTTTATACAGTATAAAAATATATAGTCCACATATAGACCACATATAGATCACATATTTTTTTATACAGATGCTCTATACCTCAATTGTCAATTTTTAATTTCTTTAAATGAAAATTTACACGAACTAGGTTCAATGTATGGTTAATAACATGCCTTTTTTCCAAATTCTGGATAAATAATCCAGTAGACGAAAAAAAAATTCGGAAAAAACTACGTTTTGTCGGTCCGTCGAAGTGGTGTTCTCCCTTAAGCTTCGATCGAATCGTGTTTATTTAATTTTCCGATGTCAATACCAAAGAATTTATGGAGCTAAAGCGTGCGTCATTGGGAAGCAACGATTTTTTTTTTATTATTGAGATTTTTATTTGTTTTGCATCATCGTAAATTACTGGAACGTTTTTTGAGATCCTTATTGGCGATCTATCACCTGAATTCGCGGAAAATATAGGAAATAATAAATAATTGCATTTTTTTCTTGTATGCTCGTTGCATTCTCACGCTGCAAGCTTCGACGAAATTTTTACTTGAAATTTGTAGGACATTATTTTGCCTTTACGATTATTACAATTAGCGAGAGAATTTATTCAGATAACCTTCAGGTTGCCCGAGGCCCGAACTCTCCCTGCATGGTATCGGGCCTACCAGCGTATACTGTATACGTCTACTTGGCGGCTCGTAAATCGTATCATGTGTAGCATTTATGCACATACGTTATGGGTGAACGGTGGTCTTGAGTTCCGAACGAAAGGAAGAAAGGAGAAGAAAAAAAACGAGAAAATTTGCTCGATGGCCTTATCGAAATATTGAGGTCTTCGAGACCCCGCATAGTTGTTGCGCGCACGTCTCGAAATAAATATTTCAATTCGTTGCCCCCCCCCCTCCCCCCTCGCTCCGATTCCCTAATTTGTATGAAGCGAACGATTTCGTTCCTGAATTAATTCTGAAGGCGCTCCAAATTCGCAATTCCGGCGTTTGCATCGTATTCGATTATGTAGGGGCGCATTTTTCTCGTGATTCTGTCGGAGATTTTTTTTTTCGGACGGATGAACGATTTGTGTCAAAAATCTGACGAAAAAAAAACAAACCCAAACCAAAAATTCGAGTGCGTCCAATGACATTTTTTACCAGGTAACATTCACAATATGCACTTGTTTGGAAAAATTGTAGCCAAGTGCTGGCAATCGATAAAATAAAATTGAACTTCTACATTGGTACATACACCACCGGCGCAAAGTTTCCGGACAAAAATTCAAAAAAGTTCCGGAACGATTTTTTATGCCATTTTGCCGATAGTTGACATAAATAAATTCAATAAACGGCATTTTAAAAGGGAAGAACTATCCTTCATACCGTTTTCTTTATTTTAACTTTTTTTTTACGACTAGTACCCTTTTTCGAAAATGACCATTTTTCGCCTTTTTTTGTTCCTTTTTTGGTGGACCCCGTTTACAGACAAAACATTTTCAATGCATTTCTTTGACCGGAATCATAAAGGGGGGAGTTCAGGCTTAATTTTTTTTGCCGCCTACGATTTTTTTTTCTCAAGATATTTTGATAAAAAGAGACAATTTAAAAAATAACGTGTAACGCGAAAATGATAAGGATTCAAGGAAAACCTCAAGATAGCAAAAAGTTGAATCGGTTTTCGTTGGGTTCGCGAGAATTTTTTCTGATTTTTTTTTCACCTCTTTTTGGTTAAAAATCAAATGATTAAATTACCGTAACTCGAGAACTAAGGGGTTTGTGGTAAAATGTCAGGAGAGGAAAATATTGTATCTTTCTATTATCAACGCAATATAATTATTTCAATTTTTTTTCCCCGTATTTTGTTTTAGTTTTCTACCCACTCCAAATGATTTATCTCAACCCTTCGTGATTACGGTAAAAAAAAAGCATAACAATTTTTTTGTCTGTAAACGGGGTCCACCAGAAAAGGAACAAAAAAGGCGAGAAATGGTCGTTTTCGAAAAAGGCTACTAGTCGTAAAAAAAATAGTAAAAAGTTAAAAAAAAAACGGAATGAAGGTGAATTCCTCCCCTACAAAATGCCGTTAATTCATTGATGCCAACTATAGGCTAAATGGCGTAAAAAATCGTTTCTGAACAATTTTGAATTTTTGCCCGGAAACTTTTCGCCGGTAGTGTATATGCAAAAAAATAAATAAAAACTAAACGACACTGATTTATTGTTAAAAAAAACGCACTTTTTTTTTTTCGAGTCGCACGATTTGTGAAAATTTTGCAATTCGAGTGCGTCCAGTGGCATTTTTTACCACGTCACATTCACAATGTACACTTGTTTGAAAAAATTGTGGGCACGTGCTGGCGATCGATAAAATAAAATCGCACTTTTACCTTGGTACATATACGAAAAAAAAAAAAATACTAAACAACACTTGACTGATTTAGAATAAACGTTCGAAGGCAATTTTCGTGACGATTTATTGGCTTAGAAACAACTTTTTTCCCCTTTCTATCCTCGCCCGTCTATTTCAAGTTTAAAACACCCACGTGTCTGACATTTTCTAACAATTCTGTGTGCGGTCGGGGCAAGCTCGAAATTTTCCTCTCGTGGCCTATTCAATGGCGTAATAATTGCCTAAACCGAAACTCGCGACGTTTGTATCTGAATTCGGCTCTGAGCTGAGAAAAACCGCGTTCGGAATAAGAAAGAAGAAAAATCGTGTCAGCACCAAGTAAGATTTGCGAATCGTAAATTCGAAGAGAAATCTTTTGAGGCATTCTCGAGAGCCCCGAGAGGGTAATTAGAGCGAAAAAAAGAGAACGGGGGAAAAAAAGAAACAAAAAACGCTACGACATTTCGTATTACGTTAGCGAAATGAGAGCACGAGGAAAATGAGCATAAACGAGGACAGCGATAAATTATAACGTCGCGCGGTGGTAAAAGCCGAAAATTCTTATTTTAGATGGAAAAGAAGCTGATGTACGAGAGAGAGAAAGGGAAAAAAAGAGAGGGCCTGTGATTAATAATAGAAAGGACTGTGTGTAAAAAAGACTTTGAAATCACTATGGAAATGCCAAATAATCAAAACAACTATTTGTGAGTCAGAACTCACAATCAAAACGATGTTGAAGTTTGCAAAGTTGGAACGCAACGAAAGTTAATTGTTCTTTTATTGCTCACATTTTATTTTTCCGATTAAGGTTACGAAAATCACCGAAACCGTTTTTCTTATCCTCATTAGCGATCCGCAACCTCAATGGATAAAAAAAAATGATCGATTATAATCAAAATGAACAAATTGAAAAAAGGACTTGCGTTACAAACTTCAACGCCATCAATATAAATGAATAAATCGTCGGTCAATTGACTACAGTTGCAACGATAATTTTCAAATTTTACAACACTCAAAAACTGCAAGCACTTCGAATCATGGGGACGCGAGAACAATTTTTTTTTCAAATCTGCACTACGTTCAGACGTTCGTGAGAATTGAGAAAAGAAACGTGCCGCAGTCATTCGGATAAGGAGATGAATAGATCCAAGAGTCGTCGGTTCGTTTCACGTGAACGGTTCCATATGGATTGATGGTGTGCCCGGAAGAGTGATGATTTTTGTCACTTTGCCAGGAGAAAAAAAAAAGAGTCCCGAGACATAATGCGTTTATCCTTCAAATATATGAGGATAAGCTCGTGATGGTTTATACACCGCCCCCGCGAAGCCTACTTATTGCGGCAATATATATATCCGGGGCATATCCGTGAGTTCCACGGTCGGGAGCCCACCCGACTCGAAATCTGTCAACGCGTATATTATTGGTACGTTAGGGGAGCCAGAATTGAAGGGCATTTTGCCAGTTTGGTATTCGGATTACATTTTTTTTTTTACATAGGCAGTATCGATCCGTAAAGTGAATATTTTTGGGATTTCGAGTGCCCCATTCGCCGCATGGGAGACTTGAACTTTTAAGCTTCCTTTTCAGAGAATATTTTTAGCAATTGTTCGTAAATGTTTTATGACGTTGAAGAATAAAATGACATTTTGTCCCATGATTGCATCGTTCAAATGCAACGATGTGAATATATATATATATATATATATATATATATATATATATATATATTAGGGTGGTTAAAAAAAATCGCGGTACTTAACGGAAAATGTTACTACGTTATGAAAAAATAATTCATACAAAATTTGAGAGGTCTAAAATTTTGTTTAGGTATTGCTCAAACGACTTAAAAAAATGTTTCCCCGATTTTTCGTCAATTTTTTTCCCCGCCAATAATAATCAAAGACATAATAATATAATTTTCTCAAAAAATTTTATTTTCTATTTGATCAGTTTGATTTTTCCGTAAATAATTTTTTTTCAATACTGCCCACTCCAATCGTAATTTTTGTAACCTTTTGAAATTGATGCAAGATTGAGAAATTCCTATTTCGGTTTCGCTCCAAATATTAGTTAGTTTTTCGATAACGTTTTGTGTACTCTCTCTCGAACAGAATATTTAAGAGTATTATGACGATGAAAGAACAGACTTGATGCTTCTCTATTCGTGGGTAACTTTCACCCCGCAAATTCTTCGATTTCCCACCCAATCAAATAAATTTCGGCACTTTCACTATCGTCCAAACCCGCGATCATTTTTGACATATTTATTTTTACGTGTACTGTGACGTACCTCAATACAGCAACTACGGGAAACAGTCAAATGAATTGCGAAAAGAACTCACGGACAGTCAGAGAAACAAAGATGCAGTAGCGTCAAAAGCGCCGCGGTTTGTAGCTCTCGAATCCGTATGACTTTGTTTTCTTACTCCGAAACAACATATTACTCCAAAAAAAAACACGCATACTTGTTAGACGTTCAGTGATGTAAACACCATGTTTTTGTTCATCAAGGGGTTGATATAATTTTCACAACGGAATTGCATATATCGATTCTTAATCTGCAAATACAAATTGTTTATGGTAAAAAATAATATTTACATAAAAATTGTGTATGGTCACAGAAGAAATTAATTCAAGACTTACATTGGATCATGCACTACCATTTTCTGGATCGAGATAAAAAAATGTAATACTCCGATAATCATGAAAAAAAAACATGAAAAAGGCGTTTGAGCACTAACTAAAAAATTGTTTAGAACCCGGAAATTTTGCAAAACTTTCTTTTTCTTAACATACTTCAATTTTCCGTTGAGAAAAAAATCGATTTTTTTTAACCACCCTAATATATATATATATTTCATTTTTCATTCCTTTATTTTAATCATTATCCAAAGCCTTTGTTGGAGGATGCATTTGTTAAAATTAATTTTGTCAATACTCGAATCGTTGACGTCATAAGTTTAAATAGACAATCCCCAGGGGCAGTGTACACAGAACACGGCAGCATGTTTTCCTAGGTCATGGCATATGGGTAATATATACAGCGTGTCTTGTTATGAATGGATAATCCTGCACCTGTCGACAGGTCAGATCATGTCCTACTATATGCTGGAATTTCAGTTCAGTAAAAGTCCCACGATTTTCGAGATTTCGGGCATTGTGTTTTTTTTTTAATCATCTGCTTTTGATTTTTCGCATGCCATTTCTACAAATGATACGAATCGACAATAACTAAGCAACTTTTTCGAGTAATCGGCACGATGTGCATAGTACATTTTTTTTTTACATCGCAGGCTACCAAATTCAGATGATCGAATCGGTTTGTATGAAAATTCTGCATAAGATTTTTTTTCATAAAGTTCCCTTAGCATTTAAGGTTAAAAAGAAGACTTTTCTATATAAAACAAATAACCAAGAGTATTTTTTAAAAAACCGGGTTAAAAAAAGTTATCATTCGTAGAAATGGCATGTGAAAAACCAAAAGCTGATGATTTTTATCTCGAAAATCGTGGGACTTTTACTTAACTGAAATTCCAGCATATAGTAGGACATGATCTGACTTATCGACAGTTGCAGGATTATCCATTCATAGCAGGACACCCTGTATATAGGAAGAATCAACTAGAACACTTTGACCTACAGAACTCTCGCTGGAGGTTTTCCCATCGAGTGGACGCACGAGAGTTCCGATGGTTATAAATAAATGACAAAGACACACTGAAGAATTTTAACTTTGAAAAAATCTATACATTTTTTTGCTCAATGAATAATTCGTTTGATTAAGTGCTTGGCGGAACAAGGACGAGGAATTTGCCGGCCTGCGCGAGCAAGAACGCGGAGTGAAAAATCACCAAGGGAGCGAGACAAGGCCGCGAGAAGGACGAGCTTTAATAAAACACGGGGAAAAAAAAGAATCGGGAGAATTTATGAGAGCGGTCTTCGTTGGTGCACCGATACATTAACAATCATAATGCGTATGGTTGGCAATGCATCTTTAATTGATAACTTTTCGTACTTATTCGTATAAACAACGAACAAAAAAAGAAAATGTAACAAGTCCCCGTGTCGTTGTCCGCGCGTGAATTATACACTTTTTGATGTGTACATTATCGATGTACACTTTTAATCGACAAGTCTTGTCGATAAAAATGGTTTAAAGTATGTTTAATTTTTTCTCGATTTGAGGGCAAGTCGATTTTCGGAACTTTATTTTCCGACCTATTAAAATAAGATTTTTTGAGTGGTTTACATTTTTTTTTGCGTTTAATTAAGAATCAATTTTTGATTCGAATAATAGGAAAGGCTGTAATGGGAAAGGGTAATACGTGAGAATCCGCAAGGGTAGATACTGAAACTCAGGAAAAAATAAAAATAAACGTATAAATAAATACAAAGCACACATTTAAATGATATAATGTCAATAAATAAATCTATATAAGTGAGTCATATTTTTCATTGTTTGCGCCGATCTCGTCGACAATTCCAAAGAAAATATTTGAATATACACGTCTCCATAATATGCTATTTATAAATATATATTTTTACGTTTATAAGTAATTTTAATAAAAACGCGTTTAAAGTTCGCTGATTCGCGTTTTATGGAAACAACTATAACTCCATAAAACCACAATCACCCTCAATGTTGAGGGGACAAAATTTTCAGACAATATTTTCAAAATTTCATAATTTTATAATTTGTCGAAAATCGATATGTTCGAAAATTTCAACTATAAGCCCTTCGAATAAAATGGATGTACGAGGGTGAATGAAAAAGTTCTTAAAAGCGCACATAGATATAATATTTTTGGGGATAGTTTGATATTTATTTTGCAGAGTGTCGATCACGCAATATTTATGCGAAGTTTCAGTCGATTCGATCGCATTGATTTTAATTTATTAATGATTTTCTGCAAACAGTTGTTAAAAATATTCAAATATGAAGAAAAGTGAGTTACGTGCAGTGACAAAATCCTCGACCACCCACCATATTGTCCAAACTTAGCCCCAAGTGATTTTCACTTATTCTCAAAGTCAAAGGAGCATATCCGGAGGAAGAAATTTGACGATGATGACGCGGTTATGGCTGCAGTAGAAGATTTGTTTGACAGTACAGAAAATGTTGTTTTTTTTCTAGAAAGAATTAAGAAAGTCGAAAAAGCGGTATTTCAAATGTATAGAAATACAAGGAGATTATGTAAAAAAATAAAATATTTTTGTTAGAATTATCTTATATTTTTATAGTAATTCAAGAACTTTTTAATGCACCCTCGTAATTGAGAGTAAACGAATCAATAACATGTTTTTGACTGTTGCCGGTAATCTCGTCGACGCTCCATCCGTGATAAATGTCTGATAACTGATTTTTATACGTAAACACGGTGTGTAATACAAGAGATTGCTCCAGAGATGACACGCGCCGAGATGAATACCGAGACGCGTCCTTGACATCTCTATCCACGAAGACGTCAGCCTCACACACGGTGCAGCCTTTTTTTAATCATATTTTCAATGTCTCTCTTCGTCCTCTTGCGTATTTCAGTGCTCTCCCTCTCCCTCTCTCTCTCTCTCTCTCTCTCTCTCTCTTTCTCTCTCTCTTTCTCTCTCTTGCTTCGACACTACCGGTAAGCTATATCGGAGTACACTCTGTGATCATCTCTCGTTTTTCCATCTGCCACGCTCTATATGTAATGGCTCATAATACGACGTTGCGAACGGTAAACATACGAGGACCGTTAGCTCGTATAACACCCGGCGTAATAAGAGTGGGCACCGTGTGATACAACTTCGCGGGTTACGCGTTTATCCACGATTGTTATTGCAACTACACAGACAATTGGCAGTTCATGCTCGTTGGATAAACTTAATACAAGTCCCGTCTACATCGATAGTGGCCAGCGAGCTTCCTCTCACTGGGCGGAACGTTATGAAGGATCTCGAGTCTCGTGTCGTTGGAATGCAACAACTTTTTTTTTATCTTCGACATCTTCGTTGGCAAATTTAGCCAATGCAAATCGCTCAGACGGTTTTTAGGATACGTATTGAAAATCGACAACCTGAATCTGCGGAATTTTCATGACGTTGAAGTTCGCATCGTTGGAGTGCAAAGAAAATAGATTCCTTTTAGTTTCGTGCATTTTTTTTTTGCCAATTTTGGGTGTGAAAATCGCTCAAACGTTTTTTCGTATTCTTATTAGAGATGTTTACCCTCAATTGACGAAAAAAAGCTTTAGGTAATGATGAAACTAAGAAATGAGAAATGAAAAAAAAGTCATTGCAGTCAAACGATGCAAACGTCGTCATGAATTTTGTGGCAATGATAATTAAAATAAAAAAAAAGAAGGATAAGAAGGAAAGAGTGAAAGAAAGGATATTTGGAAAACTGCTGGTTATTTTGAATATCAGGGTTTCACGGAAACTAGTAGCGCCATCTGGGTTTTATAGCCGCGAAACGTTAAAAGAAGGCGTCACTTGTCGATACGTTCACACGGTTCGTCCGCGACGTTTCTGAAGATTGCGACTAAAGCTCGAATTGTGAAGGAATGTTTTTGAGAATTTTCGAGGTACGTGTTTAATGAGTTCAAATCGCTAAATTTCCATATTATTATGTTGTTTAGCTTTATGTGTACTGTAAAATAGACCGTAAAACTTTGTATATTGCTTTGATTTCAAAGATTTGTATGTTTATAAACAAAAAAAGAGGTTACGTCCGACTACGTTTTGTTGCTAATGTGAAATACCCGATCTGGTGATAATTTGGAATATTCCAAAATACCATCAGTTTTGTAACTAGATGTAGATGTAACTAAATTTAGATCTATCCACGAACACTTATTGAAAGCGATGATGATGACACTGAAAGTTTGGAATCGTCCAACTCTTATAACAGTCGTAAGTGAAATACGTCCGGAGAATTAGAAACTTCATTTGGTGGAAGAGCCCCTGCAGCTGATGCAGAGCGATTTTTGCTAATAACCCATTTATTCAATTGTTGAAACTGATTGAAGTCTAATTGAAGCTGATTATAGAAATAATCATATGTCTTACATTTTTTTTCTAAAACAACGGTCTAATAATAATCGCCTACATAACTACCCCAAGCACTGTGAATATACATTGAAATACTTCTATTCCAAAATACTCGCACCCCATCTCGAAAACGGAATTGTGCCATTTTGCGTTCAAACTAAACTTGTACCCGATAGCGATGTTTAGTTATTTTGGATAGTTTGCAGATTGATAGTATACGAATATTCTTTCAATTTCGTGGAGGTTTTATTTGCTTACACTTTACAGAAAAAAATTCGCAGGCCCAAAACAAAATGGTACTCCAAATTACCTTCCTTTTCTCTAATAATAAAATAGATAATTGCAACTGCAAAAAATAATCAGCAGTTTCTGTCGCGTGATTATTTGTTCCAAGGCCTACGCCTCGAAGAAAATAATTTTCAAAAATTATCATTCGAGAAATTGGAGTGATTCTTGGTTGGGCCTCTTACCAGGCTTTTCTTTCTCCAACACTCTTCCACCTCCAGCACAAATAAATTCTTCAATCCAAATTTGAATCAACGGCAGAAAAGCTATAAAATAAGATGTTGCAGTGTTTATTGTTACCGTTGCTTAAAACGTGAAAATTCCATTTGCATGCGATCGAGGGATTTTCGGGCGTAATTTCTCGGATCATTCCAATTATAGAAGTATCTATAAATTAGAAGACCGGGGGGGGATATTCTCATTTCGAGATTTCTCGGAGCGTGCGAGATCGCGATTCGGCTTGACGAACTAAAAAGTCTGCCAAGAATTCCAAACAGGAGCCCGGAACGGAGGACGGACGAGGAAGACGAAATGGTCCCGAGGAGAAAAAGGGACACGAAAAAGAGACGGAGGCGGAGCGAGCGAGAGGGAGAGAGGATTGAGCCGATGGCAACGGTCCAGAAGAGGTGAAATAGCGAAAACGCTCTCAAGATTCTTCGCAGGGAGTGAATTCTCAGAGAGCTGCGGTTCCATGCTGAGATAAAAAAACGAGTCAGCAAGAATTAGAGAGAGGGGAGAGAGAGAGGGAGAGAGAAACATAGCAAGCAGAGTCAAGAAAAATAGGTTTTAAAAGCAGTATAAGAGGTTGGCAAAAGTTGATAAGCCAATCTGACGATGGAGAGATTCGGCCTGTGTGTGCCCCAACGTAAAATAAACTTGGAGATTAAACATACGGCGAGGAAAAATGCACTAGATACACATTTCACGTGACGTGAATAAAAATCACAAAGTCCACAGATTTCTTTTCCCAACGTTGTGAAATTTTTGAATGTTTCGGGCATTTTAATTGATCGTACGCGTATTGAAAACAAAAGCAAACAAGACGAGAAAAAATATACTGACGTCTGCATCATCTGCGACTCAAATTCTTCCTCATTTCTTTCACTTCTCCCGTTCGATTATTCTCCAAAATTCTTTCCTGCGAGATTTGTATCATTGATCGCGAGAAGGATCCCGGAAAACACAGAAGTAATTTTCCTAGTGAAAAACTGGAAAATGTCAGCGTGGAAAATCAAACGTTCGTTGGAACCCGAGAGACTTCAAGGGGGAAGATACCTGTAGGCGAGGATTTTCTTTGTGACTTTCGTGATTTTTTTTTAGAGGAATAATTTCTTCGCCATTTTTGCGACTTAGGGTATTTTTCATTACTACTCTTGGCTGTTACGTGGTATTGTTAATATTCATGAATCTTTAAATAATACTGGAGGTATGGCACGGTCTTCTGAACTGCATTTCTGAACTGCATAAACTAATCGCCCGATTATAATGAAATTTAAGATGAAAAAGTAAAAAATAATTTATATGTAACTTTTTTTTTTAAACAAGCCTTTATTCAATGTACTGAAAAGTAGAAAATTATTATTTTCCAACTCACCGATATGTGATTATGAAAAAAAGCTTGGGGCGCTCAAAATTTGTACATATAATCTTTAATTTACATAAATCCGTTAACATATAAACTGTGTTTAATTTACTGTGAAACAATCTTAGGTTTTCCTAAATAAACATCCTGAAACTGACTATAAACGTGTGATAATAATTTCTCTAATTACTATTGTGCCCAAATTAAATACGGTTAATGAAACTGAATTGATCAAATTTATTAAACATTTAATAAGTTGAGCGGCCAAAGCTTTCATTTATGGTCACATATAGTTAACTTGGTAAAAAGATTTTTTTTTTCTTAACTACATTGAATAAAAGATTGTTTAAACATTTTTTTTAACATATTTCAGATTAATCCCGCCGACGCTACACGTCATGCCGTTTGGCAAAATCCGCCGCAACCCGTTCAGAAGACCGTGTCACACTTTCGCCTCTTTTAAAGATTAAGGGTTCTTCTCACTTTAGACGCTAAACAAGGCTATTTTCATGATTTTTTTGATAGGTTTATATAATAGATATTGATATAAAAGTTGTTACACTTAATGAATACACTTTCAAAAAACATTTAAAAAAATGTATTTAAGTCACTATTTATAGACGAAAATGGTAGTAAAAAAATGTCCAAAAAAAATTGTAGGCCTGCGCTGTTGATGAAACCTCGCAGGTTGATCATCCAAAACAAAAAAATCAAACGGTTTTAGATTCAGTATGTTAATGGCTATAGCCCATATCATACGATTTTTTTATATATGCAAAAATAATAAAAAGGCGGACATTTTTCGAAAAACAAAAAAAATAGTTTTTCACCGTTTTTGGCAAAAAAAATAGTAAATATCAAAATGTAAAAAAAATCCTTGATATGCTATAGCTATAGTAGTAAAGAATATGTGGTTAAAAATTCATAAGGATTGGTTCAGTAGTTTCGAAAATTTGATCAACGAGCCGTCGAAAAACGTTTCGAGAAAAACGCGTTTAAAGTTTGTTTGGATTACGTAAAAACATAATTAAAAAAAAATGTATTTATAAAATTTAACAACTTTTATATCAATATCTATAATATAAGCCTATCGTAAAAATTCATGAAAATAGCCTTTTTTAGCGTCTAAAGTGAGAAGACCCCTTAATAAACAAAAATACCATGTAACGGCCACAAGTAGTAATGAAACATACCCCAAGTCTCAAAAATAGCGAAGAAATCTTTCCTTTAAGAAAAAAATAATGATAATCAGCAATTTTTTCCTCGCCCAAAGGCATCGTCCCCCTTAACCACGCGAACAAATAGGCTCGATCTCGCCGGAACGTGGAAGGAATATAAGCCGGAAATGGCTGGGAGGGAAAATGCAGCAGACACGAGAGAGGAGGAAGGAGGAGGAGGAAGCGCAATGCGCCCTCGGCAGAGATCGGAGCCAAGTGTCCGAGGGAGCTCGGGTATTCGCAGGTCGAAAAGCCGCGCCGTGTCGAAAAAGGAATGGATCAAGAGTCTATGAATGACGGAGACGGGAAACGAATGAACGGATCGATAGACGTTCGTGCACCAGGTGGGACTGCAGCTCGGAAGGAGAGGGGGTAGACGAGGCCAGGGGGAGGGGATGATTTATCAGAGACGTCGAGCTAATCGACGAGACGCCTCGGAGACACGCTTCTCACTGGCCAAGAAAAACCTCGTTGAACTTTTCAACGCGAGCAAGAGAGACCAGCAAGCGCCTTCGGTTTGTTAAAAATATATATTTACAACATAATTCAGCACGTAACACGGTCGACGAGACGACGAAATTATTGGCACGCGAAACGGAAGTCTTCGCGAAAAAAATATAAATTGACCTAGAGAAAATTTGGAACAAGGGCAAGAGTGAATGGAACGGAAAATGAAAAGAAAATGGTTTTGACGTTCGCGATGTTGGAATGTCACGAAAAATCTTCTTTTTTTTTTGTTTATCTACGGTTGCCTTACCGTGGCGTTGAAGTTTGCATCATTGGAGTGCAACGAAAATCCTTATTTATTTTTAGTACTGTCTAAACTTTTCTTTCGCATTTTTAGGTTGTGGATGCCTAATAAAGGTGATGAAAAATATTTCAGTGATTTTTGTAGTCTAACTGTGGCAAAAAAATAGGGCAATAGGAAGAAAAATAGTAATTTGGATACGATGTTGAAGTTTGCATTGTTGGAGTGCAACGATTTTTTTCTTTTTTTTTTTTTTCATTTATTTATTTTGATGCTTACAAAAAGCTTTCCAATGCAAATTGAGGTCCCAAATCTCTAATGAGAACAAGTAAAAATGATTGAGTGATTTTCGGAGGCGATTTTTTTTTTTGACAATTCCAAAAAATGAATTTTCGTTGCGTTCGATTATCAATGCGAACTTCAATATCATTGCATTAGCATGTCAGTCGGCAAAACTGTCTCCAGCTTGGTAGCGATGGTATTGAAGTTTGCATCGTTGAAATGCAACGAAAATATATTTTTTTCGTATTCCCGTATTTTTTTTTGCATATTTAAGCCACGAAAGTCATTGCAACATTTTTGATAATCATTATAAAAAAATTATAACCAAAATCTGCAAAAAAATATTCTAAATAATAATAAAGGTAAAAGAAATGAAAAAAATCACGAAGAATTTTCGTTGCATTCCAACGAAGTAAGCTATGGGATCGTCGAAACGCCCTACCCAGTCCTTTGACTTATTTTCTCCCATTATCAAAAAATCCCGTGATCTTCGCACTCCAAATCGGCTATACCAAAATGTCGACAAAAAAAAAAAGAAAACCCATTTTTCTTGTATTCCAACCATGTAAGTTTCAGCGTAATAAAAAAAGATGGGAATCCCAAAGTACGAATTTTCATGACGTTGAAGTTTACATCGTTCCAGTGCAATGAAAATTAATTCTCTTTAATCGCTGTTTTTTTTTGTCGATCGATTCATGTCGTGAACAACCAGTCAAACCTTTCCACGTAATTTTATGAGAGATTTATAATATCAATTGACAAAAAAGATTTGGATAACGACCAAAATAAAAAAAATATAAAAAAATTGGTGCATTCCAACGATGCAAACTTCAGCCTCGTGAATTTTCCTTCTCTATGAGAGCGGCGTACAAAGCCGATCGGGCAAGCGAAAGATCGCGGATTTATTTATTGCGTTATAAACATGGACGAAGGTGATGGAATATTCACAAATATTAACGGTGCATTAAAACGGAAGTAACGGTAGTACGAGATGTCATCGAGGATATGAAACGCGAGCCACTCCCAACGACGAAATTAATGGGAAACGAAAAATATGAAAATTTCGTCAAGTTCAATGCACACATTGCCCGTACCCGTGTACAACTTCATTGCTACGTAGGTGAGAGCAGATCCGACGATGTAGTAATAATAACGATAATTCGCGAACTCCGATGATCGAGTTCGCGTGCCAAAATTTTCAGACACGCGCATCCTTCTTCACCTTCTCTCTCACAGACACACAGCATTTGCATGCAAATATTATGATGTGAATTCGTCGAGCGATTTTGTAGGCGAATTGCGAGGAAACGTTTCACCGGTGATTTTATGTACGTTCAACAATTTATTCAGCATCATCCCCGATAGTCATCACTTTCGGAAATCCATTTAACGGTCCACCAAATGATTCAAAATATCAATGTGTACGTAACATTATTTTCTTTTTATTTTTCGTATGGTTAAAAAGGCAAACGCAAAAAACTTAGAAAAGTTTTACGTCGCGATATGCGCGAGAAGTCGTCTCGAGGTCGTACTACTTTTCACACCTTTGCGCGAACAATGGGCGCACACAGAAATCCTTTTGTAGATATCATAGACTCGAAAAATAAAGACTCGTTTATCCACGTGTAAATATATAGATGTATATGGGCGTTGAAATGAGACCAGAAAAGGGAAAGGAGCGAGGTATGTTGCGTGCACGAGAATCAAAGGCTTGTGCCAATAAATATTGCGTTCAGTATATATATATATATATATATATATATATATATATATATATATATATGACATTATTACGTCGTGAAAAAAAACTCAAACAAATACAGCTCGTCTAAAATAGACGCGAGAATTCGAGATTTTTTTCTACCTGAGCAGATACGCCTATACACTTCGTCTTTAATTATGATCCAGCAATGATGGGGAATACATATATCTTTTATTTCATGTACACCCTTGCAGGATTTTTAGATTTCCTCCTTTCTTTCTTTCTTTACAAAGCTTACTAGTAAACATCAAAAATATTACATAAAAAATTATATATATATATATATATATATATATATATAATTAAATAGTTAAGAATTTAAATGAAATAAAATAAAAGATCAAATAAATTGATAACTCATTTAATTAATTTAATCATTAACTAATAAGATAAAATAAAATGTAAAAGAAAGTAGAAAAATAAAGCAAATTAAAATAAATATAATAAAATAAAAAGGTTGAAAAAGTTTAATGAAAAATTATGTTGAAGTTTGTAATGTAACGAAGTTTCTTTTTTTTCTTGTGTAGCCTCAATTTGCCAAAAAAAAGTTCGGCCTACTAAACTTTCATTGTGTTCCAACGCTGCAAACTTCAATGTCATAATAAAAATATAGCTAACTAGTTAAAAACGTCTAGCATTAACGGAACTATATATAAATATATTCAGGTCCATGGATGCTAGACTTACTTGAAAAACTAGTTTAAAAGTCTAGCATTAATGGAACTGTATATACAGGGTGTCCCAGAACTCAACGTCAAGCTGAAACGGGGTGACAGGATTGATTGTAACCATCATGAGAAAAATCAGAAAAAAAATCTATCCCATGCAGTTTGAAAATTATGGGCATTTAAGAAAAACCTAGAAATTTGGTCAAACTGTAACCATTTTTCGATTATTGTGAAACAAACCCAAATAAACCCAAACAAACCCAAGTTTCCTAGAATTAAGACTATTTGTTAAACTATGAATTTAAAATTTTCAAAATTTGTCTACTTTGAAAGGCCCTGCTTTATTTTTTTTCTGCTTTATTTTTTTCTGATTTTTCTCATGATGGTTACAATCAATCCTGTCACCCCGTTTCGGCTTGACGTTGAGTTCTGGGACACCCTGTATATATATATATATATGTATATGTATATGTATTAAATCTAGACTTTCTAACCATATTGTTATTTAATTATTTTTAACTTTTTAATTTGTTTTTATTTATTTTGTTTTGCTTATAAATCCCGTCTAGGTATCTCCCTGCAATGCCGGATCATGATTAATTAAAGACGAAGTGTACGGTCGTATCTGCCCAAGTAGAAAAAAATCTCGCTGTCCCGCATCTATTTTAAACGGGCTCTATTTTTGTTGATTTTTTTCTCGCTACGAGATAATGCCATGGTCCTTTTTATACACGGAAACGTACTTTACCGATGACTGCCACGGTTTTTTAAGTCAGCGTTGCCTGGATATTGATCGTCACGTTTTGTCCAACCTTCTCGAACGGATCGCCATAATGTTGTAATAAGAAATCTGAGTAGTGAAGAGTAATAATGTATTCTGCATCGTTGAAACAAGAATGAATATTTTCGTTTCGTACAAATGTCCAACTTTGCGCTACGAAAAGCAGCGAAAGATTTTTTTCCACGATCCTAACCAGACTGGAGAATAATTTTCGAGGTTGAATTTGTAAAAAATGATTTTGAAGAATAATGGAACTGAAGAAATGAGCGAATGAAGAATTTTCTTTGCGGATCGACGATGCAGTCTTCAGCACCGTGAAAAACAAGGCAGTTCTCAATTAATTAAATGAGCCATCATTCGTCATCATTGGACGCGACAACAAGGAAAAAAGAAGGCAGAAAAATTCAAGGCTTTCTCGCACGTTGATAATGATTTTATAGTTTGCATCGTCGCAACTTAGCAAACATTTTTTTTTCTCTTTTTATGTTTCGAAAGGACATATTTTGCCGGTTTTAATTTTAGATCTTTAAATGAGCAGAATGAAAAATTATAGAGGGAATGGATATGGTTCCGAAAACCCCCAACCTCCGATCGAGCTGAAATTCTGCACAAACCTTCCTTTTAATATTTCAAGACAACATATATCAGAGGGTTTCATGGCGACTCGAAATAGTTTTCGAGATATTGAAATTATTAGCTTTTTTTAACGCGCGCCGTCTATACCTATATCTATGTCCAAATAAACCCAAACAAACCCAAACCCAAAAATTATTGCGCGTCGCCAAAAGTCCCTTTAGGACGATGCTAAAGTTTGCATCGTTGGACTGCAACGAATTAAATTTATTTTCGCACTTTTCGCCTACAAAAGTCCTTCAACTATTTCTCAAGATATTGATTTAGCGATCCAAATGATAAATCTGTAGAAAAAGATCGTCTATAATGATAAAAATATGGGAAATAAAATGTAAAACGAAACTTTCCTTGCGTTCCAACGATGCAAACTTCAACACCATCCCCTTCAGGTCCCTCTGTCTCAAAATATTAAGAGGGAGGTTTGTGCAAAATTTCAGATCGATCGGAGGTTGGGGTTTTTCGGAACCCTACCCGAGAGATTTTCGTAGCTAAGATCTGCCAAAAGAAATTTCAGGAATTGAAAAATAATAATTTTCATTGGGTTCAAACGATGGAAATTTCAATCCCATCGGTGATACGCCTCATAGGAGAACGAAAAAAGCCGCGTCAGAAGCGTCAGATATATTTTGGGTGCCTCGAAAGAACGAAAAAAGAAAACATAAGCACGATTGACGAGCCCCCCTCCCCCCCTCTCTCTCTGTCTCTCTCGTTCTCTTTCTGCCATTCTCGATTCGATAGAGAGGTTTCTCCAACCGTAAAGATCTCTGTTCTCAGTTTCTATATACAAAAGCGAATAACGATCGAACAAACCCAAAGGAAATATCTAAAATTAGATGTCCGTAAGAGCTGAGGATATCGCGTATCGCGGGACGGTCTGGCCCGGGAGCGAGAAACCGCGAAATTGAAACCACACACGCAACGATCCGCACGCTCGCAATCCTTTCGCTCTTTCTTTTCTCCCTCCCTCGCTCTATCTCTATTTCTCTCTCTCTCTCTGCAAGTGTGTTGATTCTAACGCTTGGAGGTCCTCTTTGCCACCCATTCGTTTCGCAATTTACAAAGCTCCCTTGTGTGCCTCCTCATCGTGAAAATAACAACAGGGAGTACTATTTTGGGAGACAAAACACATCGTGTCAGCGTATTTTTCTGATTTCCCATGGCAATTTTAAATTAGTGAAAATATGTCCGTATCGACGCAGGTTTTCCGTAGTTTCCCTGTGCCCTCGTGTCACTGGGACGATACTGGAGGATCGGGAAATGATGATATTGAAGGTTGCATCGTTGGGAGTGCAACGAAAATATATTTTTTTCCACTTGCCATTTTTTTTTGACAAAACAGCACTACGGGAAACTTTTTTTGAGATTCTTAGTAGAGACCTACAACCTAAATCCATCGAGAATGATTTTAGACAACGATAAATGTGAAGAAAAATTCGTTGCATTCCAACGATGCAACCTTCAACAACGTAGGAATCGAGTGGCCGAGGGCAACGCTCCTCGGAGGATATTTCAGGAGCCGGAAGTACGTAAGTGGAAAGCTTGGCATGAAAAAGTGACGGGGATTCGATCGTAAAAGCTCAGATTGGTATACGGAAGAACGGATTGGAGAACTAAATAAATAGAATACACGAAAAGTCGAAATGACAAAATAGTTTTGGCATCGAGAGCCTCGTGCTGCTACACTGCCGAAAAAAGATTAATTTAAATAGGATCTATTCAAATTAAACAAACATTCTCTTTCTCTCACGGCCTACTACGACCTAATTCATTTCATATATTTTTTAATTTATTTCAACTATTCTTTTTGAATATTAAATATTTTCAAATCAAATAAACAAAGGTTCGATTTGAATAAATGTTTATTTGCTTATAATATGCATTGCAAATCCAAGTGTACTATATGCATAGAATATTTCATAAATCCAAAGTAAAATGAAATACCCAATTTAGAGTTCTACCACAATGATTTTGTATCATAATTCGCCATTCCGTGGCCTTTCGAAATGATGTTGATCGAAGAAAATATTTCGCTTACATATGGAATTGAACTTCCGACCTACCTCTATAGCTATGTATGCTGCCCCTACGCTACCGAGTGCGTGTAGCATTTTAGTCGCAGATATGGTATAAGAGATCAAATGAACTCCTATAATAATTTGTTGTATCATATAAACTATCTCAATAAATTAATCAGAGATTTGATAATTAGAGAGTTTTATTGAATATCATGCCATACCTTTTTCAAGCATAATCTATATATATATATATATATATATATATATATAATTTCTCACTCTCCCCCTCTCTACCCTCGCGCCCTTCGATTCGTGTGTTGCAATAAAGACAAACCATTCATTAAATCAAATAGAAAAATGTTCGACACTATAAAAATGATATTTAATTAAATTTTTTTTAAATAAAATAGATACATTTAGTGGATTCCACTAAATTGTTTTTTGAACAGATGAAACCATATCACACATTTATTAGGAATAAATAAAATATTTAGTTAGTGCAACAACTTTTATATCAATAATATAAACTTATCAAAAAAATTCACGAAAATAGCCCTTTTTGTGTCTAAAGTGAGAAGACCCCTTAAAAAATGCCATAGACGTATCTTGTTAATATCAATAAAAATGTTCCGTCAGTATTATAGTCTGGAAGGGTTGAGGGCCGAGCAACGGTAATTTCTCGAAAAATATCAATACGATCGAATGGTCGAATCCACACTCGCTTGTCTATGTGCCCGAGGCTCGGCCCGTGCAGCAAACGCATTATAACTTTGTTAACTGCATTGCCTTTTCGGAGGGAAGCTTTACGAGTTTCGCGACTCCTCCTTTCTCGCTAATGGGAAACCGATGCCTGTACACAGCTGCACGTGCAACGAGCTCACGTGCGGACATCGTTACTTAATTTCACCTATACACGTGTATATGCGTGACAAAAAGCCGCATGTATGGATCAAAAGGCTCGTAAGGAGAAATTCATCTACAATAGGCAACGAATGTAGGATGACGTTGATCGTTGGCCGATCGTAACATCGTATTTGTTTCTCTCGCGAGATAAAAGGCGTCGAATAATTGCGAGGGAAATATTACGTAAATATATACGTATACAAGTACGCGGATCGCACGACCGTCTACGGTAAAACGTCGGGACGTTAAATGCGATATCTCGAAGCTCGCATCGGACAAGGGTCAGCCACGGGTTACTTGCTTCAAAAACACTGATCAATTGTTCCCTCTTTTTTTTTTTAATTCTTTTATTGGAAATGAATTTGTCGCCCCCGCGATGGCCAATAATGTTGCCAACAACAACGCATTTATTACAATATTTTTTATCATATCGGCTCTGAATGTTTTTTCATTCATTTTTAATTGCTGCGGTTTAACTGCCATAATGTTCGATTGCTACACTGCGATGGAAAGTATTTAAAAAATGTATTATTCTGAATTTCCGAATATGTTTGTGTGTGCATACAGGGTGTCCTGTTGTGAATGGATAATCCTGCAACTATCGATATTTCAGATCATGTCTGAAATATCAGTTCACATGACTGACTGAAAAATTCTATTGATATTAACTAACCGCGTCTATTTGATTTTTTTACATTTGAATTAACGAGATTTTTCGTGGAATCGAACTTTTCCTATGCATTCCATTATTGGAATTATTTATTTTGAATATATTAATGTATTCAAATCAGAATCTATTTAATATCGTGCAATAGCTAAATATTTTATTTTATTCTAATAAATCTGTGATTCGGTTTCTGTTGAAAAAACAATTTAGTTGAATCCACTGAATGGATTTATTTGATTACTTTTAAATTTAAATTAAATAGAATTTTCGTAAAGTGAACCATTTTGCTATTGCATTGAACTAATGGTCTGTCTTTATTGTAACATGCATATGAAAGGGTGTGGGGGTAGAGAGGGTGGAGAGAGAGGAATTATTAGGTGTACAAATAAGTTTTAGGACAGTTTTCAAAAAATTCAAGATTTATTAAAAAATAAGTAAAACACAGTTATTCATCGAAGTAATCTCCATCGCACTGAATGACCTTCAGCCATCTCTCAGGTAACTCGCGGATGCCGTTCGCAAAGAAACTTTCGTCTTGCGAGGTGAGAAATTTAGCGACCCATTTTTCCACTTCTTCAAATGTTTTGAATCGCACGTCAGACAAATCGTTCTGCATTTTCAGGAATAAATTATAATCGGATGGGGCTAAGTCTGGTGAATACGCCGGGTGTGGTACAGCTTCCCATCCAAGCGCTAGTAACGTATCCTTGACCGGTTTACCCACATGAGGCCGCGCGTTGTCATGGAGCAGTTTTACTGGACGTTTTCCTTTACCAGAAAATGGACGTTTCTTCTCAATTTCTTGATTCACTTGCATCAATTGATGACAATAGCGATCGGTAGTAACTGTTTGACCAGGTTTGAGAAGTTCATAATACAGTACGCTTTTCATATCCCACCATATGCACAGCATGACTTTGTTACAATGAACATTGCGCTTTGGCGTGGATGTTGTCGGCTCGCCGGGGTCAACCCAATGATATTTGCGTTTCGGATTATCAAAATAAATCCACTTTTCATCGCCGGTCACAATTTTCCACAAGAAAGACTTTCTATGTTGCTTGTTGTAAAGACTCACACAAATGTTAAGACGGCTGTTTTTATTTTCTTGAGTCAGAAAGTGTGGTACCCACTTTGTTCCTTTTCGAATCTTACCCATTGCTTTTAACGATAAGAAACAGTTTGTTGAGTTACTCCAAGCTGTTCCGAAAGTTGTTTCTCCGTCTGACAAGAGTTTTCATCCAGCAACGCTTGCAGTTCCTGATCGTCCACCTTTACAGGAGGCCCCGTGCGTTCACGGTCACTACGTCGAAATCACCTTCTTTGAATCGCTTATACCAATACTCACATGTACTTTTAGATACAATGTTGTCTCCAAGAACAGAACATATCGATTCACACGCTTTCCTAACACTTTTTCCTTGATGCAATTCATAGCGAATGCAGTGTCTAATAAATAGCTTATCGGTCTGCATGTTTAATTTACAGAATTTATAGGTTATGTTTATGACTCCTTTACGTTTCGATACTACATATCAAGCGCCATCTATGATAAGTGAGCGGCACCTTTGAATTAATTTAGAATAGCTGTTATGATACAAAATCGAAGTGTCCTAAAACTTATTTGTGCACCTAATATATATATATATATATATATATATATATATATATATATATATATATATGTATATATATATATATATATATATATATATATATATATATATACACACACACACACACATATATATATAATTCCTCTCTCTCCACCCTCTCTACCCCCACACCCCTCCGAATCATATATTTATTAGGATTAAATAAAATATTTAGTTATTGGACGATATTAAATAGATTTTAATTTGAATAAATAAATATATTTAAAATAACCAATTCCAATAATGGAATGCATAGGAACAATTTAATTCCACGAAAAATCTCGTTAATTCAAATTTAAAAAAATCAAATAGACGCCGCTAGTTAATATCAATAGAATTTTATATATAGATGAATATATACATATATATATATAGAGGAGAGTGGTCCTCAGTCAGCCCACTAAGCCTTTTGTCTGAAAACGGAAGAAGACTGAAGGTAAATCGGATTTTATATCGCTGCTAATTGTTTAGTTGCGTACAGCGATCGTTCGCCTACAATTCTATGTCATTTAGGAAGATGTAGTGTGGCGATTGCAGTCGCAATACAGTGCGGAGTGAAAAAGTACATTTGACCATTTCTCAAAATAGTGGTCCTGAGTCGGCACTCCATTTTTTCGCTCGAATGCAGGAGAAAGCGCAGCTACTCTAAATTACAACAGAAAATGGACGAATTTGAACCATTTAGAAGAATAAAACATGCATTTTTTGTCCAATTTTATATGGAAACATTTTTCGAGTACAATGTTGAAAATGAAAAAATATGAATTTTGAATTGAACGAAAATAATTAATGTCCAGTGCTTTCCAATAATGCAAACTTCAACATTTTTTCAACACGTCAAAAAAACTTTTTCAACGTTTTTTATTCCCTCCATTTTTTTCTTTATCCAAAGGCTTTTTTTCTGCAAATGACGCTCGAAAATTTCTGATAAGAATGCGTTAAAAGATTGGAGTGATTTTCGTAGTCTGTCGGCTAAGAAAAAGGAGCAGCAACTGAACAGAATAGATTTCCGTTGCATATCGACGATGAAGAAACACCGTGATAATTAGAGAGTTTTGGCATCAACGTCGTATGTTTTGCAGAATCTGTCCAACTTTTGCGAGTATCTGTGTGACAAATTAAAAAAAAAGCCTCCCATTAATTCGGCCACCGATGTAATATCCGATGAGAAACAATAGCGGATTAAATTGGCACAAGCGTACGGACGCAATTTTCTCGGTACCATGTATCGACATCAGCTTCACTATCGATGTGGTTTGAAGTGTTATCCGATCATCCACTCTTGAACATCAATATTCGCATACGAGTATCTATATATCTGTATGAACGCCCACCGAAATTTGTTCAATCAACATGGATGTAGGTGCGCGTTCGATTCTCTGAGCTTCGTCCAAAACCGCGATAGATTAAACACGCCGAGAGACTCACCAGCAGAAATCCATCATGTGCGAGTATACAGATATGCACGTGCGAACCCGGTATGCACCGCCTCTCGTTATCGTTATCGTTCACTCACGTTGCGTCACAGCGAGCCTCGTTTGAGCATCGAGGCATTTAGCCGTTGCAACCGAAACGCACCAGTGCACTAAAAAACTTGCTTCACTTGGCAACATAGTAAATCCAAAAAAAGAATCCAAAAAGCTGCTTCCCTCGGAAAGATAATTGGTTGCTTCTAAGCGGGTACACGGTCCGCCGAATCCGGAAGTTACGAACCTGTATAGTCCCCGTGCAGAAATTTGTTGACGAGTCCGCAGGTTCTGCCACATTCCTATAGGGATTTGATAGGGATGCCGGACGTAGGGAGTTCACATTGGAATCTAAGTGAATTCCGCGCTATTTCCCGGTTGCCGGTATTTTAGAATTTTTTATTTGAAATTCTAAACCGGAATTTACTGGATTTGTCAAAAAAAATTAACTCGCGTGATCCCGTGCACAAGTTTGTTGGAGAGAATCAAGATGCACACACATCTCTATAGGGATTTGTTAGAGACACCGCCCGTGGGAGAGTCGTGATTTAAATCGATCTTTAAGATATACTTTTTGAAGTGATTTATACTCTTTTAAGATAGGATTCATACTTTTTATAAATCCACTCATTTTGGATGTTTATATATTTTGTTTGGAAAGTTTAACGTGAAGAATGGGATGGGATCCATAAAGAATCGTATCGGATTCTGTTCGGTAATGTGGGAATCCTTCAGGATTCAAATTGTATTCGTACATTGGATTCCAATGGAGAATCCCGATTAGAATCCAATGTACGTTCCTGAAGTTTTAGTATAGGTATTCAATGGGACATCGCATTGGATCCCTATACTAATACGTCACGCTCGTACATTGGATTCTAATCAGGATTCCCCATTCAATTGGATTCCCATACTTGTTCCCACTTCCTCATAGATTCGTGCATTGGATTCCAATTGGGAATCCCGATTAGAATCCAATGTACGTTCGTGACGTTTTAGTATAGGGATCCAACTGGACATCAAATTGGATCTCTATACTAAAACGTCACGCTCGTACATTGGATTCTAATCGGGATTCCCCATTCAATTGGATTCCCATGCTTGTTCCCACTTCCTGATGGATTCGTGCATTGGATTCCAATGGGGAATCCCGATTAGAATCCAATGTACATTTCGGACGTTTTACTATAGGGATCCAATGGGCCATCGCATTGGATCCCTATACTAAAACGTCACGCTCGTACATTGGATTTTAATCAGGATTCCCCATTGAATTGGATTTCCATACTTGTTCCTACTTCCCCATGGATTCGTGCATTGGATTCCAATGAGGAATCCTAATTAGAATCCAATGTACGTTCCTGACGTTTTACTATAGGGATCCAATGGGTCGTCGCATTGGAAACTAAAACGTCACGCTCGTACATTGGATTCTAATTGGGATTCCCCATTCAATTGGATTTCCATACTTATTCCCACATCCTGATGGATTCGCGCATTGGATTCCAATGGGGAGTCTTGACTAGAATTCAATGTACGTTCCTGACGTTTTACTATAGGGATCCAATGGGTCATCGCAATGGATTCCTATACTAAAACGTCACGCTCGTACATTGGATTCTAATCGCGATTCCCCGTTGGAATCCAATGCACGAATCCATCAGGCAGTCGGAACAAGTATGGAAATCCAATTGGATCCCTACAATTTCTGCACGTGTCCCGATGCAATGTCCCAAAAATTGGACAAATCCAAACACTGAGTTATTGGAAACATTGAAATATCGAAAAAGAAGAAAAAACAAGGAGTTTCTAACAAATCTCCGCCTTCATGGAATTACTTTGTCGATTAAGACGCGTAAATATATCAAGCAGCAAACGACAGGTTTCCGTTCACGGAAAGAAAAAAAAACGGCAAAGTATTGAAAAATAGGAATTTGACAAATGCGCGCCCGCGATAAATCTTACTCGCGTATATTTACGAAACGTTTTTCGAACTCGCGAATCGCTCGAGAGACATTTTCCAGATGAATTATTGGCCTTTGGGCAGCAACCACGTTCCTCGATCCCGCCGGCACTACAAATCCTACGCGTATATATGCATATTAATGCATACGCGTATGCTTGAATATAATACACATTACAGCGATGCTAATCGCGCTTGTAATTAATTGAAGCCTTATACGTGGAGTCCGAACGCGTTGGTGGAGAAATCGGAGAGTACGAGAAAGAAATGGACGACGAACGCCGTATGTGTACTTCTATGTACATGTGTAATGAGGAATTTCGCACGAACGACACCTCGGACGGAGAGAAAACCGTTTCACTTAACAAATATATTTAATCGTTGTATTTAGCCGAAGCTGTACGAGTTTGAAAAAGCCACTGCGTTCAGCAAATACCAAAGGACTTTCGAAAGGTTCAGCACGCCAAGACTCGGAACAAGCATTCAAGAGCCTAATAGGAGAAAAAAAAAATACCGTTGAAAGTTTGCATCGTCGAAATGCAACGAAGATTCTTTTTGGCTTTTTTTTTTATTTCTCGTCTTTCGTTAATGTCCGAAACATTTTTTGCAGACTCGCATTGAAGATCTTGAACGAGGGCCCTGAAATACGTTTGGGTTTGATTTTGCATTGATTTTCTGCCAAAAAGTTCTGGGCGAAATTTTTTTTTTTTTTTTTTATTGAATTGTAATCATTCAAGGTTCAAGGTAAAAAAGACGATAATCGGTAAATCTGATGATAGCTTGCGACAATGAAGTTGCGGCGGTTTGTAAAGAGGCGAAAATAAGTGAGCACGAAAGGAAAAAACATTACTTTCGATACGACTGAAAAAAAGTGCATTAAGACTAATCTTGCGTAATTATACGTGATTGGATTGATTGTTTCGTAGAAACAAAGCTACCGGCATGGCGTGGTAATGCGAGGATAGATATTTCGAAGAACCCAGTATAGGCATTGGTCAGGCTTTGTGCCAATCAAAATGTCATTAGGCACGTAGATCCATTCGACATAGATTTTCGAATACCGGCCGAGAACAAAGTACAACAATGACGAAAATAAAATAAATGTCGGTGTAAAAAATGTGTACTGAAATATTCAGGTCCATTTCAAACGCCCACTTACGCATGTTTTTTTTTTGGAAAATTATTACGTTTATATTTTTCTAAAATCGTTGTCGATTATCATTTGAGGAGCTGGCGAACAAAACCGGACTTGTCCACACTACGTTAGATTTTTTAATGTGCTTATTTTTTTTTTTTTTTTTCGTCCCTTAAAGTTGCCTTTTTACGTGTAAAGGTAGTTTTTAACAAGTTTTTAGGTGTTTGGGGCCGGATTTGATTCGAAATATTTCGGGAGTTAATAAAGGTATGATTGAAAAAGACGAAAAATTAAAATTAAAAAATAATGTAGTGTGGGCAAGTCCGATTTTGTTCGCCAGCTCCTCATTTCTTTTCTGGCTGTTGTGCCAACTCAAAGTTACAATTTTTAGGGGTTATGTCTAGTTGTACCAGTCGAGAACAACTCATTTTGGGATTTTTTATTTTTAATCGTCATGATAAATTTCTACAAAAATAAGGTATTTGAAAAAGTATCATCTAAAGACACTTTGTCAGTTTTGTGTCAAAATATTTAATTATAATCAATTTACCGTCGATGTCCGGGAAGCACCTCAATGCCCTTTTCAACGAGGTTATCTAATATCAAAAAATCAAACAGATTTCTATAGCGTATTAGTTCATCCTATGATTAATCGAATGAAGTTCTGAAATATCAAGATAAAATATAATGGCACGTGTTCAAAGTGAGTCTTGATTTTCCCGAAAAAAATAGGCATTTTTCGTTCATCAAATCGAAATTATACACCGGAAAAAAAATCTTTTGATCAAGTACTATATTTTTACATTAAGAAAAAGCCCGAAAAATTTCAGAAAGTTCGATGCAATAATTTTTGCCATATTTTGCTCATCGACTTTGAAAACGTACTTTCGAAAAAAAAAGCGTTTAAAGTTTCAAACGACGCTCCGAGCGTTTAGACGGGCATCCACATAACACCATACAAATCTGTCAATTTTGATCCGATTACCTCAAAATTTTCAGGGAACTTATAACATGATATACTGTCAAAATACATTGGTTTTGAAAAAAAAAAGTATTTCTTCAATTTTTTCAACTAGGCATAACCCATTAATGGAATTTTTTATTTCCCGTTTAATTCGTACAATTATTACTTTACGGGCGAAATAAAGAGAGCAAAAAAAGGAGAGATTTTCCACCTATAAATAAAAATGATCTGTCTCGGTTCGAAGCTCGTTTCTTCGGAGAATATAAAGAGGACACGTGCTGTATTCCAATTGCGCGTCGTAACGATACAAAAAAGTCACACATTTATTACCGTCTGTCCGATTAAGAGGCCGCTAGAATTTTATACGCGTTGGTGAACCACGAGAGAAAAGAGCTCGGATTTAACGCTCTTCCTCGCGAGAGAGGTTATCCCTGGAGCACAAGTGAGCACATAGCCTCTCTCTCTCTCTCTCTCTCTCTCTCTCTCTCTCTCTCTCTCTCTCTCTCTCGCCGTCAGCAGACTCGAGAAGATTTATTTTCCTCAGCAGTGGCAAAAGCGCGCTCGTTGGTGGGTGGCAGAGCTAACTGCCATCACGGTTGAAAAGCCAACCGTACGGGCTATTTCATACTAACACATTCCTCGTTTTTCATTGACTGTTCCGATTTTTGTCATCTCGAATTCTGCATCATTGGAATGCAATGGAAATGAATTTCGTTGGATTGCCGAAATTTTGCAAATTTAGGCAAAGAAAATTATTCGAACTTTTTTTTGGGATCGTTCTTAGCGACAACGAAACCCAAATTTGACAATTAATATTTTGCATGACAAGAAAAACGAAATAAAGATTAAAAAATTAATGTTTCATTGCATCTTGATGATGCAAACTTCTACACCTTTCTCCTAATTACGTGCATTTTAGGAACATTTTTTTTTTAATATTCGACACGAAGTCTTCGATGTTGCAAAATTTCGGAAATATTCACCATTTTTCCAACTTGAATTGACAAGTCCCTGTGAAGCAAGAAATGTGAAAATCACCGAAGAACTTTTCAGCTAAAATGAGCTGGAGAATAATGATCGAGCGGTTGATGGAACTTTTGGATAAAAGACCTCGCTATTTTGTGTGGGATTTTTTTTTTTTCGATTTTTTTTCGATAATGTTTCGAATGACGTTTATTCTGCAATTATATCGTGCATCCCACGTTGAAGAAGGAAAAAAAACGTCAGCTGTTATGAAGTGCCCCATGTACCTACTCAATGAGAGTATACGGTATGACGAAAAGGTCGAAGGTTGGCTAATCCAATCTCGCGGAAATGGTCAAAGGGAAAAAGGACAAAGCGAGAGAGTTTGTGTGTTTCCTCTTTGCACGCGCTTCCTCTCTCTCTCTCTCTCTCTCTCTCTCTCTCTCTCTCTCTCTCTCTCTCTCTCTCTCACGCAGACACACACACACTCACTCTCTCTCTTTCTTTTACCCTACGCTTTATACCGCGAAGTGTTCAGCTACAGGAGTCCGGATCGCAGTTTGCCTTTGGGAGAAACGAGAAAACGAGACTCCTGTGAAATTGCCGTCCCGCTTCCTGTCTATAGTTAATGCACCGCGAAGCCAGATGGGAAAATTGAAACTTTGTGGCGAGGGAGAAAGAAAAAAGAGAGAAAGAGACTTTATTAACGTGAATTTTAAGTACGCAGACTGCAGTTGAGAAGAAAAATGTTGTACCGAATATTGAACATTCAAAAACGTGTTTAAAATGAATATCGACGACGCTGTTCGAAGTTTCGTGACTTGGGCAATTGTGGTAAGCCAGAAGCGGCAAAAAAAAATTTTCCGCTTTTAGACGAGAAAAAAAATTTGCTGATTTTCATAACTTTTTTTTTAAGGAACGATTTTTGCACCATTTTTGAGGCTTAGGGTATGTTTCATTACTACTTTTGGCTGTTGAATGGTATTTTTTAATAATATTTAAAAATGGCGGAGGTATGTACGGTCTTCGAAATTGCATTTTCAAAACTGCTCGAAAACTAATCGACCGATTCTGATGAAATTTGGTATAAATCATTCTACCCTAAATGTTTAGGAAATATAAAAAAAAAAGTATGTTTTTGTTGCAATGTGCATTCATTTTTTTTTTTTTTGAAAATTCAATCCTTGTGTTTCAATGCGTACCATTTCATCGATTTTCAACATTTCTCACTATTTCTTGGTTTATATTCTGCGTATGAGTATTGATGAAGGAAAAATCTTCGTTGGTTTTTTGCCAGATTAATCCCGCCGACGATAATTGTCACGCCGTCTGACAACATCCGCCGCAACCGGTTAGAAGACCGTGCCATACCTCTGGCATTTTCAAAGATTAATAAAAAAAATACCATGTAATAGCAAAAAGTAGTAATAACATGCTCCCTAAGTCTCAAAAATGGTGAAGAAATGTTGCCTTAAAAAAGAAAATAAGGATAATCACCAATTTTTTCCTCGCCTAAAGCTATGTCCCCCCTCGGTCACTATTCGGTGACTAATGTTCCGTTGATTCCGAATATCGGGAGGGTTTTCTCGAAGGCTCAAAATTACGTCGGATAGGGGCCAAAAACACGTTTCCATACACTTATGGAGACTTTTTAATGAAAATTACCCTAAATATACTTTTTTGAATGACGCTGAAGTTTACATCTTCGAAATGCAATAAAAATCAATTTCTTTTTTTATTGCCTACTTTTGTTACCCGATTTAAGGGGCTGTACCAGTGTGACACTTAAAAAAATCGACGTTTTTTGCCTTTTTCGACAGTTTATACTTTCAAGAATATCCTGTAAAAATTTCAAGGCCGTATCCCTAATGATTTTATCTTGCAAAAATCGATAGTTAAAACTTTAAACGCGTTTTTCTCGAAATGAGATTTTTCAAATTTGCTGACATTGTAACTCAAAGAGCAATTATCCGATTGACTTGAAATTTGAACTGAGTACTCTTGAATATATTTACTCTATAATGACGTAGGATATTTTTGCTTGGATGAAAATTGACGGTTTGGCATTGAAAAAAACGACCATTTTATAGGCAAGAAAACAGACTTTTTTTTCATAACTACGCCATTTTGTTAGATTTTGATATTTTTAGAAAATCCTACGTCATTGTACAGGAGATACCTCCCAGTTTAACGATATTTTTTCCTTTTACGGTTTCAGCTATTCAATCGGCCGGAATCATGTCAGCAGTGGAGGAACTTTTTTTTGGCACCTCCGAAGGCAGCGCACAAGCCGGATCTCAATATTTTTCTATGGAAAAATTATGTAATATAGGTAAAATATAACTAAATATATTCTTAATTTTCCAAAACATTTAATTGAGTACTTTTCTTCCAAAAAAATTCCCGAAAAACACTTAAATTTTCAGCGTTCACGCTGAAATTAAATTAAATTTAAAAAATTACTGAAAGATTTTTTCAAAATCCTCATCAACGATCCGCAACCAAAACTGCTGAACAAGACTTTGGATGATAATAAAAACGAAGAACGAAACAAAAACAAGGAATTTCCATTGCGTTCCAACGATCCGAACTTCAATCCCTCAGCGTTAACGATCGATCGTTTGTTCCTCGTTGATTATAAATTTTGGCAGTCGGTGCGAAATAAATCAGCGAGTGCACGTGTTGTTGTTTACCGTTCAAAGGCTCGATTGGCCTACTCTCGATTCATAGGCGTGTGATTTTTATGGGCACATGAATCCGAAGGGGCGAGTGGGGGGGGGGGGATCGAACTGTACCTAACCAGCGGACGAGCTGGATCAATTGTAAACTCACATTCAACATCGATACACAACTTTCTAACGAAAATCATTTTCCATGGATTCCGTTATGCTCCAGCGAGTCGATCAATTTTCACTTCACGCGGTACCATTTATCATTCTTGCACATAGCTCATGCACGAGTACCGATCCTCCGTGAGACTAACAGACTGAAAGGCGCCTGGCTTGGATACGAAAAAAAAAGTGACTGATCGATCATCTGGAAAAATTAACTATGCGACGTATATACCGGCACTTCCCAGGGCTCAAAGCGATCGTTTATTTCACTCGAATGTACTGTTGAGACCTTGACCGATCAGAAATTCTCCGAACTCGATCAATTTTCATCGAGCTTCATCCCATTTGAATTTCAAAACGAATGGCTCTTCGATAGACACAGCTTTACGGGTTAATTAGGAAATATTTACAGATTATGAATCAATGAATACATCGATGAAGGCTATTAATTTCTGAAGAAAATAGATTCTTTTTCTATTTCCACATTTTGATTTAAAAAAAATGGTAGCCTATTAGCAGACATTTGAACTCCGTAATGTCTAGACGTTTAAACGATGATTTACATTCCAAAATGATTCCAGCGGATTGAAAGACGATTATTATTTTAATCGGTTCAATTAATGAACATCGTTTGACGGACTGATTGGGATATATCGAAGGTTGTGAATTGAGCAATACGGCTGCGTCGATGAAGGGCATTGATTGAAAAAGAACAATCCTTTGAATTTTTTTAACTTCTGAGTTAAAGGTAGGAGCGTTAGAAAAGTAGATTCAATTTCTTGAATAGATTAAAAGAAAAATACAGTATATTATAATTTTTTGGAGTACTAATATTTGAGCGAAAAAGTGGCCTTAGAAAAGCAAATACAATTTTTGTTTAACGGAAAAAAAAGCAAACCTTTATTTTCAATTTTTTGAAGTACCGGTATTTGGGCAAGAAAAGTAACTTTGGAAAAGCAGATACAATTTTTTAAATAGAATTGAAAAAAGAACTGCGTATCTTTATCTTCAGTTTTTGGAGTACTACTATTTGGGCGAAAAAAAGTAGCTTTGAAAAAGTACATAAACTTTTCAAAAAATAAAATTGAGACAAAAACGCAGCAAACCTTTATTTTTAATTTTTGGAGTACTCATATTCGGGCAAAAAAGTAGCGTTAGAAAAGCAGGTACAATTTTTGTTTTATTTTTAGTTTTTTTGAGTACTGATGTTTGGGCAAGAAACGTAGCTTTGGAAAAGCAGATACAATTTTCAAAAATATAATTGAAAAAAAACCGCAAGACTTATTTTCTAATTTTTATATTACTAATATTTGGGCACGAAAAGTAACTTTACAATTTTTAACAACAGTAGCAATACAATTTTTATAAGAAAATTGAAAGAAAACTGCAAACCTCGACTTTTTTATTTTGGATTACTAATATTTAGAGAAAAAAAGTAGCTTTACTGAATCCACAATACTTTGCCCAACTATATAAAAAAGTACACTAAGAAAAAAGATTTGTTGAATGTGCAAAATGCATTTTGTTGTCTTGAAATTTTGTTGTTTCAACAGTTGCTCAGACATGCTAAATAAGCAGACAGTTTTAATGTATCTTTCGTTACTGCCCAACTATACTGTTTTGTTGTGCCAATCAAAAATCAAGTTGAACGTGTTTAAATGTACAATTTTGCTAATCCAACTGAATTTTGGATGGATGAACGAATTTTTTTTTTCAGTGCAGATATACTAAAGTTACTTTTTTGCCCAAACATTACTAATCCGAATATTAAAAATGGAAGTTTGCTGTTTTTGTTTCAATTCTATCTAAAAAATATATCTGCTTAATCAGATATATTCTTTTCCAGATATTTTTTTCACCGAGGCAGTGCAATTACCGCTCCATTCCTGTATAATATTTTTACCTCCAAAATGCCGCTGGATTCACCGCGCCGCAATTGTTTTTCACCTTTTCATCTATCATTTTTTTTCCTCCGATCCCCAAATTTTTTAATTTATTAATTTGTTTTCGACATAAAAAAGGCTCCTCGGTACATATTTATGTACGTACGCGATCGAGGGACTCGAAACTGAGAGACGCTTGTCCTCTCACGATCGCAGGCGCACATGTTTTACGGAAAAGGTGCCTTGACCGAATTCGAGTTTCCGTTTTCACTCGACGTTATCCCTCTCCTTCTTTCTCTCTCTCTCTCGTTCTCTTTGCCGATTGCGACTACACGGAGCGCGCTTACACGAGTTTCGACCGCACAGGGGCACACACGAATTCCCGTGGACGAAAAAAAAAAAAGAAAAAGAAAGAAAATAAAAAAAGAACACTTTGCTCGGCCAGGTTTGTTACAAGCATTGGTGAACCGAACGTTGGATCACGTTCGGATAGCACACGTCGTATGGAACGATATCCGGACGAGGGAGGACCCGGAGGTTACCGGGACAGGTGTCTGGGGCATATAGTAATAACTTATACATACGCACGTACGAATATATATGGGCTATTTTATGCCAAACTCATGTCTACTGGTCAACTTGGTTCGAGTTGTTTTCAACTACAAGTGTCTGGAAAATTCATCCTGCTTCTGACTTAGATCGTGCACATAGCACGATATTGGGCAATTCTTTAGATAAGTGAATTTTCCGAAAAATGAACCTAATTTTTTGTCTCTATTTTCTCATTTATTGGGTTATAAATAATTATATTCAGTCGGGGGAAGCTGAAATTCACCCCCCTCCGCCCCATAAAAGTTATGGGGATTTGAAGTTCGCGGAAACACGTGATAAAATAGGGTATATCGATGTGATATCGACGCCTACATTGGGTTTGTTCGGCTTTTAAAAAAATTCGAAATTATTTTTAACGATTTTTGATCATTTCGACGCCTACATTGTTGTTGTTTGTGTTTATTTGAGTTTTTTAAAAATTCGAAATTATTTTTAACGCTTTTCAACATTTCGACGCTTAAATTGGGTTTGTTTGGGTTTATTTGGATTTTTGAAAAATTCGAACTTATTTTCGAAGATTTTTTGCTCGAAAAAAATTTGTTGATGAAAAATTTCAACTTCCCTCGACTGAATAACGTCATTTATAACAAAAATAAATGAGAAAATAGCAAAATAGAAAAATAGGAAAAGTCACTTGTCTAGAAAATTACCCGATATTAGAGATTGCATCCTTGGAATGCAACGAAAATGATTCTTATATAACTCAAATTTATTTTGGCACATATTAGGGGCGAAACACTTCGACAATTTTTTAAATTGCTTATTTAGAAATGGATTATCTGAATCTGCAAAAAAATGTTTGTAGAATGATGAAAATGAGAAATACAAATATAAAGATTTTCCGTTGCATCGCTAGCTTCAACGCCATTACATAGCTCTTTAAAGACACAGCTTTAAATATTTTGTCTCTCGATTTGCATGGTGTTGAAGTATCCAACGTTAGAATGCAGCAAAGATATTTTTTTTATTTTTCATTCATTCATTCTTATCGTTATGCAACATTTTTTTTACAGATTTAGGTTGTAAATATTCGAAGAGGACATGCAAAAACTGTGAATAATTCTCGTAGCTCAAATCGGCAAAATAAAAATTTGGCGCTTGAAACGAGAATTGCCTTTCCACGACGCAAACTTCGACGTGAAATTTCCAATATTTAAATATTGATAGATAATTCAATATTTTATTGAAATTACTTTTTATATTTACATTTATAATAAATTAATTTCTATATTTCAATTAATTTTTATATTTACATTAATAATAAATCAATTTTCATATTTTAATTAAAAATGAATTAATTTTCGTATCCAAATTGATAATAAATTAATTTTCATATTTAAATTAATAAGAAATTAATTTTTATAGTCAAATGGATGAGAAATTAATAATATTCAATTTTTTACATATTTTTTAGTTACTCTTCTTAGTTTGATTTTGTTCTCTCTCGAAATCGACAGACCTTGTGAAAACTTCCAAGTTGAACTTTGACTGGACATTTCCGTGCCCCAGAAAAAATATCATCATCATTTGACGTTGATCGGTAAAACGTTGAAGCTTCCTCAATGGCTTGTCTCAACGGAAACGTGGCCTCCCAAATCGAGTGCGTTACACGGTGGATTCGCGTCCCCGATTTTTTTTTTGAGGTTGTCGCGTTTAGGAAACTCTCAAGCGCGACGTTCGCCAATTAAATTCTTATATACGCGACAAACGAGAAGGTGCGCGCGCTCGTATCGAACGTGTATATTAGTTTGAGCGACGATGACGAGCCCGTATGAGTTTGGGGCCAGGTGTGTTGGGCCTGCACGTATACGCGCTCGGTCACGTAAGCGGAATATCAAATACCATTAACGGTATACTCACGGGACGGAATCGAATTTTATACGCACATCTGCATATGCGTAAACACACCCGGAGATCGCGACAGCGCACTCTCGATTCAAATTTTGTATACGACTTGGTGCAAAAAAAAAAGAAAAAAAGAAAGAAAGAAAGGAACACGAGAAAGAGGCGAGGTGAGCCGGACGATCGGAACGTTCGATATGACCCGATCGAGGAATTTCCAATGTCACACATTGTGTTGCAAAACGTTGGAAGAAGAGACAAAGCGTGGTAAGGAAGATTTTAAGGAAGTAAAAAAGACATTGACTCGCGCAAACAAACCAGCGTAATTAATTACCATCGATTAGATCTTTTCCTCGAAATCGAAACTCGTTGCGGTAAAAAATTGAGGAAAAGAAGAAATCGAAGGACTAGCCGCGGAATAAAATTGAAAGAAAAAGAAAATAAATGAAGGGACTCGTTGCACAATTAAATTAAGAAGAAAATAAATAATAGGACTCGTTACAGAATAAAATTGAAAAAAAAGGAACGCAAGGCCTCATTGGGGATTAAAATTGAAATAAAAATAAACAAAAGGCGTCGTTGCTGAATAAAATTGAAAAAATAAATAACTAGAAGGACTTGTTACGGAATAAAATTTTAAAAAATGAAATGAAATAAAGGGGCTCGTTGCTGAATAAAATTGAGGAAGAAAATGTATAAACAGACTCATTGCGGATTAAAGGTGACAGAAATCAATAATTAAAAGGACTCGTTGAACAATAAAATATACGCAGTGTACATACGAAGGTGAGGAAGATTGCTACTGAAAAACCCCATTTCTATTTTTTTTGCAACCAAGATAATGCATCCTCTGAGAAAGAACAGTTTAATTCTTCAAATAAAATATAATCTAAACTTATTAAAGAAAAAAAAATTCATTATTAAAATGTGACATTCCTCACTATGAGGTCGAAATAAAAAACGAAATAGTTAATTGACTCACGATGAATTCCGAGCCAAGGACATTAAATTACTTTGGAAGAGCTCGAGACCCGATAATCAATGAGTAAACGAGATTGTTAAATTTTATTAATCCAACTCCGTAAAAGCGATGAATAATTCCTGTAAATAATATTTCAACAATTGCACTCTTCAGTGCGCCGGCACGTGTACAGATATTTCCCCGTCAGATGGACGAGTAAATCGAGCGTCACGAGGAGACCTACATCTATAGAAAATGTTATGAATGGACAAGCAACGTGAAGGAAAGGCAAAGGCGAGGGACAACAAAAAAATCTACGAGAAAAGCCTTGACTTTGTCATTCCCGTGCAGATAAGAGAGCGTACATGGAATATCGAGGCACAAAAGCTTTAATAAAGAGAAAGGGAGACGAAGAGAGAGAGAGAGAGAGAGAGAAAGTTTCATATCGAGAAAATGACAGTTAAATGGCATCAAATAATGAGGCTGGTGAAATGAAAAAGTTTCAGTTGCCAGATGAATTGTTGAATGCTTCAAGGAGGAAAAAAATGAAAATAATAAATACGAAAAACAGCAAAAAATCTTGAAGATCATTTTTGAAATATTAATTCTAAATAAATCAAAATCTTTCATATACAAACCATAAAAATATATCGAAATATATATTTAAAAAATGGAAATAAAAAATACGTAAAATAAAAAAAAATCAGGAAAGTTGTTTTTTCAATATTGATTGTAAATAAGTCGATATTTTTATACACGAGTTATAAAAATATAACGAAATCTGTCGAAAGTAAATAAAATAAAATAAAGCGAATAAAATATTGTTCGACTAAAAAAGAACGCGTTCGAGTCAAAAGAGCTTCATATATCTCGATAAGGGTTTCGTCAAGGGAAAGTGAGCATAATTTTTATTTTATTTCTCCCTCTCTCTCTCTCTCTCTCTCTCTCTCTCGCAGACTCTTGCTGTGAAAATATAATATATGCTCAACGTGACCACGTGTCGTCAATTCGGCGTTTCTCTTTGTGCATCCTTCCCCGTGTAACAATATTATAATATATGTGCTCGGTTTATGCTCGCTCTTACGGTGAATACCGTTACGATGTACATAGCTGCGTGTATGTGCGCATACACTTTCATCATATGGTAATTGCGTGGTCCCGAAATTCAAACGACGCGGTTACCTCGAGTGTCTACATGTATACTCTCTCGATTTTTTTTCTTCCTCATACCTTGTCATTTTTCTCTCTTCTCCTTCGTTAAATCGCATCCGGGCTTTCCGAAATCTACGCCCACGCAATGACGCGCATAAGTGTGTTAATACGTTCAATTAAGTCTTGGCTCAAGCCGGTGACGGAAAAAAGGCGATTGGCGCCGTATGCACTGAACGGAGCCATTTTATAAATCCCATCGATAGCTTATGGTGTCGAGTACGATCTTCGATTTTCGTTTTCATTCGGGATGAGATAAGCTGAGGGGAAAGTCAATGGTGTTCATGGGGAACACCCATGGTGGAGGTTCCTGCGGAAAAACGGCTAAAAATTGGGCTGCCGATTATCGGCAATTTTTACAGGATGGCTCAAACGACTCTATGCTTGTCGTATGAATAAACCGTAATTAGTTTTTGTTTACTATCATTTGGCACGAGCGTGTGATTTGGCGTTAAAGTTCGCACCGTTCCCGTGCAGAAATTCGCCGTGTAGATGCAATTGGATTCCAATACTTGTCCCGACTTCCTGATAGGGATCCAATGGGCCATCGCATTGGATCCCTATAATAAAACGTCACGCTCGAACATTCGATTCTAGCAGGGATGCCCCATTGGAATCCAATGTACGAATCCAATTTGAATCCTAAAGAAATCCCACATTATCGAAGAGAATCCGACACGATTCGTGTACTCAGAAAAAAGATTTATCAACGACAAAGAAGTTTGTCTCCCGGCGAATAAGTTTTCTTATTCGTATGCCGGCCTACTACGATTTTATTAACAGCTATATTTATTATTTGTTATTCAATATTTATTATTTGTATTTAAGTTTATATAATATTTATTATTTGTTATTTAAGTTTATGTTTAAGATTTACTAAGAATTTTTCTTAACGTCTAACAGGATATGAAAGTTAGAAGACACAGGTGTTTTGTATCCGACAAATAGAGTTTTTCTTAAGGGGACTTCAGGGGAGTTAAGGGACTTAAGGGACTTAAGGGGAGATATACACCTGGATAGTCGAGGCCGAGGATTTGGAAGTTATGAACATTCCGTCGACCGTAGAAGACCTACACTATGGGCCTGGCATCGATGATTCCATGTAAGTTGACAAATTTCATGATTTATTCATTCCCAAATTTTCAAACGCGTTTTTCTCAAAACCACGTTTTTCAAATCGGTACCCAAAATTTCTCGAAAACCAATGAACCGATTGCCAGGTTTTTTGTGGTTATTCTATACACCGTTATCTAGTACTTGTCATAGGATTTTTTTTTCCATCACTTAGTTTTTGTTTTATAGGCAAAATATAAACTAATGTTTGGCCCAAAAATCACTATTTATGTTCAAACGTCCGCCATTTTGTCATAAATCGATATTTCCAAAATCGGCTATGACAAGTACTAGATTATAGTATCTAATTTAATAATCTTTATGGTTTTTTTTTGTTCAGATGATTTTTGAAGCAACGCCAGTGGGTACCGTATAGGCAGATTTTTTTACGACGCTCCAAGGATCATACAATATCCTTGTATATTTTTTCATATTTTTAAATAAAGAAAATTAAACATATTTTTGAATGTATATACTTTTAGATAATTAAAATCCCAGTCCGAAATTTCAAATAGTTTTCCTTGAAAAAATTCACAAAAATGACCGTTTTCCGGCTCCTTGGTGTATATCTGCCCTCAACATCTAATAGGATTCTTCATAATCTCCCAGCTGGTTTTTTTCTCTCGAGGAACTGTGTCATTTCGTCCGTCATTATTTTCTCACTTGAACGTTTTTTTCTCACTTTATATTCTTACTTACACTGGTCGTGTTCGTTGGGTCTCATAATTTTTTATACGAACAAGTGCGCATGCACATAACGCATTGCGCATGCGCATAACGAATGACTCGTTTCATTGCGCAGTTGCGCGTTGCGCATCATTATGCGCATGCGCACTTGTTCGTATCAAAATGATGAGACCCAATAAACACGACCACTTAAATAATTCCTCACTTTCGAGTTTCTCACTTCCGAAACGCAACACTGGAACTTGTGCCAAAAGCATTGGCATAGGAAGAAGCTACATGGTAAGCGTATGCGTGAGCTACATCTGACGAGCGGCCTGCTGTCGGGCCCGTCGCGTTGAAGGGCAAAGTGCGCATGCGCGCATTAGGATCATAGTCGCGAAGTAAGTGGTTTTCGTGATTGGAAAGTAGTATTTATTTGATTTGAGGGAAAATTTATTCAAATTTTCTATTTTAAATATGGCTTTTAATTGATGTGAAAAATCGGCACGTAAAAAAACATATTTAGTGACGGCGAATAAATGCTGTATTTACGATCACATAAAAACTGTCTCCATACGAGTAAACATTTATTGATTTCTAATAAATTATGTTCTAATGTGCCAATTTATTAGAACATAATAAATCTTTTTTCTGAGTGTGATGGATCCCATCGCATTCTATACGTTGAATTAAAAAAAAAAATATAGCCTGTATTAAAATTACCTGACTTTTAAATTTATTAATAAAACATATTTTTTAATTGAGAAGCACGAATATTTTTATTTCAATATAAGGTACAAACATAGAGGTTATGTGGGAAACACAATATCCGATAAATGGCCACCTCGTCTCTGTTTGCGAACGTTCACTCTTTTTACGAAACGTTCAATAACATTTTGGCATAATTGCGCAGAATTGCATTAATAATGCGTCCAGTTGCTTCCTTGAGCTCCGGAATGGTTTGTGGATCATCGACATGCACTTTTCCTTTCAGAAAACTGCAAAGACTCCAATGACATCAAATCGCACGATCTTGGTGGCCAATTCACATCGCCGAGCCCCAGATAACACGACGTGCTGGCTTTTCGAACCTTCTCTGCAAAACTTTCACCATTTTTGTAGGGAATCTTCACAATTTCTATGCGTCGCTCGATCGTGTAATTCTCCATGACGAAACCTCTATACTTCCTGATGCCAATTGTCAAAGATTAGTACTTTATGTTCGCCACAAAAAAAAATGGCGCGCAATCAAAAATATCAGGTCATTTTGAGACACCCTTTATATAGATGTACGACATGAGCGGATCTTTAAAGAGCACAAATCTCATCTTCAAAAAGTATAAATCGCTCAAGGGGGCTACATCTACCTAAAGGCCCGAAAAAAATGGCTAAATTCCGATTTGTTTTATGACACGGTTGGTGAAAAAGACACGTACTTTTTTCATAAAGGTATATATATTGAGAGCCTTTAAAAAACGCCAAAAAATACTGATAAACAACAAAAACATGGCCGCCGGCGGATGATAAAAATTTTTTCGCGACTTTTGGCGGTGAACCCTCTCCAGCTGAAACGGTCCCTCCGAAATATTAAAACCAAACGGGTTGCCTATTCGAGTTTACAATAAATACGAGTCGTTCGTGATAATCGATTCTTACAATATTTTCCTTTAACAACTGGACGATTTATTGAAACGTGTGGATACAAAATCTATGGAAAATTTTCTTTTGACAGATCCAACAAATTCCAGTTGAGAAATCCAAATGGCAAATTCTCAACCAACGTCAATCAGAAAATAGCGCAGAAATCACTTGGATAGCAATGTGGACCCCCTATAGGAATATGGTAGGACCTGGTTTCACCGAGTTTCTTCGGGGGTTGCAACAAAAATTCACAGTTATTTTTCTACCCCTGTATTTCAATTCTCATCCAATACATTATTCCGTAGATCGAGAATCTTCATCCCTGACGACCCTAAAAACCCTAGTCATATTCTCTAAATATGAATTTTTCAATAATCATATTAAAAAATTCGGCCAATGCAAACCCCAAAATCATTTGCCGTCCATACCGTGTAGTTGTCTCCACATTTTCCAAAACTACGCTGGTCGATGGGCTACTTTTACGCAGCAAAAAGTAGCAGTCCAACATTTCGCGATGTACGTTCATAAGGGTAGTACTTTTTTGGACAATAATTACCCCAAGCCTCGGTAGCGGTCAATCAAGCAAAAGTATCACAATCCTTGATAACAGTAACGTCTTTGGCATGATAAATTCGTGAAACGAGCGAGTTTGATTTATGAAGACGTAGGGAAAATTGGTTGTTTTTCTTCGAGATTTTGATCTATTTGACTTGGCCGGAAATACGAGAGGCTGGCCACGGTGAAGATTTTCTCGATGTGCACTTGCCAGAGATTCGAAAACGGATATACGTCGTTCCCGGTTAATATATACCAACGTTAATTACGTTGCGGTCGTTTACGCAAGTAGGAAGTACGCGCAAAGGGATGGGTGAGAAAGATGGAGAGAGAGAGGAAGGGGGAGAGGGAGAGGGAGGAACGAGTCTGGTAGATGGGACGGCGCCAAGAGATACATCCCGATTATATACGCGTGTCTCCCTCTCTCTCTCTCTCTCTCTCTTGCTCCAATACGATTTCTGGTCCACCATGCTCTCTCTCTCTCTCTCTCTCTCTCTCTCTCTCTCTCTCCCTCTCTCTCTTTCTCTCTCTCTCTCGGGTGCTGATATCGCACAGCATGTGTGCAGCTGTAGCTCAGCGATGAGAGACACCGAGAGATTTGAAAATTAATCCTCGAAACTGGCCACCGAGAATGTTTACAGCTGGGTAAAGATTAGCGAGTTTCGAAAACATCAGAGTTTATTAACTAATATATTTGCCGGGCAAAATGCAAGGATAATTTTCGTACTCATTATCGTCACGTCGTATCTCGTCTCGTCCGATGATCGATGCCTTTATTTACAATAGTTACAGGCCAGAAAAAAAAGGAATGCAAATATTAGATCTACAAATTCATTTCTTCCTTTTGGTTTCTGAAGCTCACGATTTATTTACGAACGCACAAGGAAGATTTCGATTCGCACAATAATTTTCCTAATTTTTTTTTATTACTTTAAAAGATAAAAATATTTTATCGATCAAATTTTTTCTTGTATTTTAGGAAGTATTGGACAGTGAAAAAAAACAAGATATTTGAGGAGCAGGCGAATACAACCGGACTTGTCCACAGTAAGTCAATTTTAGTCTGCGAAAATCATTCATTTTTTTCACTCTCCTCGTCAGAAATCTCCTCGTCAGAAAATTAATAAAAATTGTCCATACATTCCAACGGCGAAAACTCCAACTCCGTGCAAAATGCAAAAAAAAAATCAAGCGATGAAAAATAACGAAATTCCATCGTCGTCCAACGATGCAAACTTCAGCACAATCGTTTTCAAGATAATATTCACGGATATAGAAATACAAAACGCTGCTTGGTTTAATGGTGTAGACATAAAAGCGCGTTTAAACGTCCGTGAAATTTATTTCAATAGCGTGCCATGCACACGTTCGCCACAGGCAGAATCTGACAATTCGCGAAGAATTTAGCGCTCGATCATTTGTTTTGCTGATTGACAGCTCAGAATAATCTAACACTAGAGGGTGAGAGAGTCAGAAAATCAGAGAGAGAGAGAGAGAGAGAGAGAGAGAGAGGGAGATACAGCAATTGATTGATTCATCGTTAGATATTGGATTGCGCTCTAGCGAACAGATGGAACAAATCGGAAATCACGCCAATTCATGTAGCAGTCGTTAAATAGTAATTAATCTGGAATAATATGAAAATCATTCCAAAGAAATATAAAAATAGTATAAAAATCATACAAAAATAATATAAAAATAATATAATAAAGAAGGAGGACGGGGAAAAGCGAGGTAAGAAGAAAGGGAGAAAACGGCAATAAGTACCTAAATGTAAAATGTTTTATATGAATTAAAATGGAGCTTCAGAAATAGAAGAAAAAAGAGGGTATGAAAGAATGTAAAAATTTAGAAATAAGTGAAGATGTAAAGGAAGGAGATGTAAAAAGTCCGCAGGATATACACGGAATAAAGTTTACTAATGCTATAAAAATAATATAAAAATCATACAAAAATAATATCAAAATAATATGAAGATCATATAAAAATAATATGAGAATTAATTATATTTTAATTAAAACAGAGGATAGAACCTTGCGACGTATAGAAAATAAAACGAACAAAATATGGCGAGTAAGGTAAACAAAAAGTTAATAAAAGGAATGAAATATAAAGAAAAATGCAATGTAATATAATAGGTGATATATTTTAATTAATATTTAAGTAAATAAATTATATTTTATTACATTTTTGAAAATAGAACAAAAAATACTATAAAAAATAGTTAAAATCCTAAAGATATAAAGCTGCGAGAGGGGGGAGGGGAGAATTTCGTACAGCGGTGGAGTATGCCGGATATGGCGACAGGGGACGTTGAAACGAGGACAGAAGTGGGTCGAGCCGCGAGATCGATATACACACACTCCGTGGTGGAGGAGGACGAGCAATACGTATAGCAAAAGCTTCGAGCTGTTGTCTCGTCGTTAAGCGATCGTCTCGCAACGACTCGAGCGTAAACTTCGAGAGGGACGATATTTCAAGCCTTCATTTTTTTTTTGTTGCCGCTACGTTGACGAGAACAAATTTTATTTACCAACGAGACGCCTTACGCCAGTTATCGTTGCAAAAAAAAACGTCCCGGAGCAATTTAGTCGAGAAAAAAAAAAAACTCGTCAAATCTCAATAAAACCGATAAAAAAAATCGCAAATTGACGTCGCATCGCTGAGCGGAGCGAGTAATTCCCATTTTTTTAATGCTCGCGCTCACAAGATTTTTTATTTGCCGCTGTTATCGGATCAATCCGAGGTCGATCGTTGCAGTTGCAAATTTCATGGCAAATATCGATTCGAGATCCGATTGAAGATAAGCGAGCTAATTCCGTCTTTATCCTTCGATTTGCAGATAGAGACGAGATAATTCAGGCCCGTTTGGCCAAGATTATGCGAAGGAGCAGGTCCGGTCGATTGAATAATCATCGAAGCGATTGTACAATCGATTAATGTGAACAACATTAATTGATTGTATAATTGCTTCGATAGTTATTCTTCAATAAAAAAAAATAGTTAAATTAATCAGTTAAAATTAATTTATTTCAATGAAAATTAATTGTAATAATGAATAAATGAATAAATAAAAATAAACCGTTGAATAAACTGCAGAAAAAAATTAATCGACAGTAATTAATCCATATAAATAAATTATGAATAATGTCATTAATATACATTCGTACATACAACGAACTAACAGTAATATAAATAAACAAATTTACTTTAATATGAATTTAAACATTAATTAAATTATTTTATAAATAAAAATTGGCGATAAAGTAAAAATTCCTCATTAAAAAAAAAACTACAAAAGTTTAATTATCCGAAATATCAAGAACGGACGCAACGAATTTACAAAGCGAATAATTCAAGTTGATGGGCAGGAGGCTCGCGGTAGGAATTACCACCTGCCGTCATTGATGTAGCCTGGCCGGAGCCTAAAACACCTCGACTCGCTTCAAACCCATGCCGTTGAGAGCCCGATGGGAATTTTCAAAAAGGTGCAAGTGGAACGAACAAACAGCTCGATTAAATACCAACGATAATAACGAAAAACAACAGGAACGAATAAAAAAAACAATTATTTACACGATACAAAACAATTGAAATATAATCCACGTATAGAGTTAATTAATATCGGCGATAAATTAATACCCACACGGCTATTCGGAGCCTTTCACGTTCCGACGTACGTCATTGGCCGAGAATAAAAAGCAACAAAAATTCACGAAAGTAAGTCTATTTTCGTACAGCGTTTAATGCGTATGGCGAAATTTTTGTCTGTCTTTTCTCGACGGTGTGTGCGTAACATCTGCGTACAGGAAACACCACCTGTGTAAGAGCAAATGCTCAAACATTTCGATCTCGATATACACACTTTGTACGTTGCGTTTTGTTTTTTCTTCTTTTTTTTCGGTTCTATCCCGCGAGAACGACGGCACTCGAGGCTAATAATGTATACGTACAGCGGGAGAGAGAAAGATAAAACAATCACGATTGGTTCGCTTTTACGTAATAGACCGCAGACACGTAAATCCGCGAACAAACGTAAACTCGTATGTATAACCGTTAGTTACGATGCAAAATTGCATATAATTTTACGTGTGATTCAATTCCCCCCCCCCCCACTCCTTTTTCACTTCCTCCAAGTGTACGTGTGTAGTGAGAACAAGTCATAACCATTCGAGTTCTTGTGATTTGGACTATTTGACTTTTTTCTCTATATATATATATATATATATATATACATATATAGGAAAAAAGTCAATATATATATATATATATATATATATATATATATATATATATATATATATATATATATATTCTTCCGGCGTGTCGGCAAACTAAATTTTTATAAACCAATGGGAAAAATGAATTTATGTTTTTTAAAACCTTCCTTTGACAGGCGTATATTTGGCCACGACTTTGTCACACTGGGTCAATTTGACCCGGATAGTATTTTATCCACCTGCCCTTCACGAGCCTTTGGTCGGTTTTTGTTGAAAAAAATCCGGGATACGCTTTAAGCATTTTTTAATATGTGTGCGTAATTAAAATGCGGAAAGTGTGAAATTGAATTGTAAAAAATTATTGAAAAATTCTAATTTTGGGAAAGTGAGCATTTTATTTCAAATTCTTCCGGGTGAAAATGACCCAGTGTGTCAAGGATTGGTTAAGGCGGGACTGTGACGGGTCAAAAAGATAGATTTGTTTTCCTCAAAGTGTACATATTGAGGAATATTTGGAAAAAAATTAAAGTTCAAATATTGAAAATTGACCAAGTTACAGACGATTTAGTGAGAGCAGGTAGCGCAACGATTTTCGTATGGTGAAGCTTCCAATCGCGTTTTTCTCGACCTGGCCGCAATCATAACTAGCTATAATTGTGATTTTTAATTTAAAAAATCCAAAATCCCTTTTTTTCGTATTTTTTAACCACCCGAACACAAGTAAAAATTTCCCCAAATTTAGACTTTTTTTTAAACCCGCCATTTTGTGGTTTTTTTTCGAAAAACGCTAGGTACAATGAGAACTACATTTGTAAAGATTATAAAACTTTTTAGTTTTTATTTTTCAGACCAACCATTGTCACGTTACCGCTCCGGGCATTGGACCATTTTGTTTTATACAGAAGCTCTCGAAGCGCGTGTAAAAGAAAATACCTTTTAATACCTCAATAACGTCGTCAATTTTTAATTTTAGTAAATAAAAAAATTACCCGAAATAAGTTCAATATACGGTTAATAAACATACCTTTCCTCCAAATCCCAAAGGAATAATCTAGTAGACTAAAAAAAAAATCGGAAAAACGACCTTTTTTCGGCCCGTCACAGGGGCGTCCTCTAAACTAAAATACTCTAAAAATAATGTGCAAGTTTACATTGTCCATTTCAATTGAAATTAACTTTTAGACCCACCCACATTTACACCGCGAGTCACCCAATCTGCGAAAAAAATACTTTGCACGCTGATAAAAACGAAGAAATAAAAATAAATAAAAAATCCTCTGGGATTCAACCTTTTTTTTTACTTCAATTTTTAATTGCAGTCGCCCTCATCGCCAAATTTGCTTTATCTAAAAATGGTAAAAATATGTATATTGACGAAACTGACGGCCTCGTTTCACTTGCGATTGAGTGAGAACTTTGAGAATGTTTATAGTTGGGATGTGAAAAATGCTCACGACGCTATTCACCGCGGCCCGAATGTGCGAAATTATTAAAATCGATGAGATCCACCCGCGTCGAAAGAAACGCGTTTCGCGAATATAGCGCTTGGAAAACAGTATATGGAGGTTGCGCGGAATGTGTTTAGGTATCTCGCGTGAGATAATAAGCGTTGAATGGCTTCTTTCGAACGAGGTAAACTTGATCAGACTTTCATCGGATTTGCAACCCCGATCGTCAATATACGATATATATATATATGCGTGTGTGCGTGCGTGCGTGCGTGCGTGCGTCCGTGTGTGCGTGCGCGTGCGTGTGTGCGTGTGTGTGTGTGTGTGTGTGTGTGTGTGTGTGTGTGTGTGTGTGTGTGTGTGTGTGTGTGTGTGTGTGTGTCTGTGTTTGTGTGTATGCAAATCCTACCGATGGCGCATTAGACACAAATTCTCCTCTCCTCTAATGTATACTATTCACGTATTCGTTTCGTTATTTGCTTTGGCCTTGCTCGCTCGAACTTACGTAAGGTGAGCTACTAATTCGAAATGCTTTCGAGTTTAAAAGAGAACGAGAGCGAGCGAAAGAGAGACCGAAAATCACGGTTGAACATTGACGGTAAACAGAGGTGCGCTGGAGAACGATAGAAAATTCCAAAAATAGTTAATGCCCGAGTCAAAGTCCCGCCTCGTTTTTGCATTATCTTCTATCGATCGAAAAAAAAATCTCCAAACGCACCAATAACACGAAAACAAAGATACAAAAATTTCGTCGAAAGTATTCGCCAGTACGCGACGTTTTGGTTGGTAAAAAAAACCTTTCATCCAGTTTTGAGGAATTTTCTTGTAACGAACATCGAACCGATGTGTAAAAAATTCACAGAAAATAGCCCAAAGCTGAACCTTTACCGCGCATCAATTCGAACTACTCCGTGGATAATTGTGAATAATAATACAAATATAAAATAAAAAATAATTCTGCAGAAGGAAAATAAAAAAATAATACAAAAATAAAATAAATAAAAATAATACAAAAATAAAATAACAAATAATAACCCGAAACTGAAATAAAGTCAAGATCTACTAGAAAAAAAAAACACTTACCAAGTATTCCACTGAAGTATTGCCAGGAAAAAACCACTAAAATCCAAGCGTGAAATTTTGGAGTTCGAAATACTCCAAAAGAAAACCAAAAAAAAAACAGCAAACGTTCTCCGCACGGTCGTAAAATCCTGGCACCGATGTCACAGAAAAAATTTCTCACTTTGAGTACGACACTTGCGAAATTTCACTGGATGAGTCGATCCTCCAAAAAGGAGAAAAACGACGAGATGAAAAAAGGAACAAAAATTCGCAAAAGCAAAAAAAAATTCACCAAAATTCAGTTTTTTTTTCGTCACTCTCTCTCTCTCTGTCAGTCACGTGTGAAACCAACGAGATTTCAAGTCCTCGCGTATTAGAATTTTCGTATCGAAATTATCGTTCGCGGTCGAAAGCGAAAGAAAGGAAAAAAATTGTGTAAAGACGCGCGGGAGAGCGTCGACACTTTCGGCACGGCTGACGGCGCGGGACTGCCGGCTGTCGGGCTCCACGATATCACGGGCAAATGTTGGATCGACAAATGTACATGTATACGTATACATATACACGGACACACGTATAAAACGTGCTATATAGCGTTTTACCTCTCTACCTACGAGAAACACCGAACGGGTGGAGCGCGACGGTGACAGCGCAAGGAAGCGCAACAACGTGCACAACGAGACGAGCAAAAAAACACCCTTTGTGCGTATGCACACGAGGATGCGTGATAAATATTTGCTCCGATGCAACGCGCGCTGCAGAATTTAAGGATGCTCGAGCTCTCCGCGTATTAATGTCAAAGGACGCGATTGGTTTTCTTTTTTTCGTCGTAGTTACGTTCAGTGACAGCAAGTTGGAAGTTTTCACAAGCTGCATAGTTTTTTTTCGAGAAAAAAAATATTCCTGCTTGTTGTTTTTTAACAAAAATGTCGAATGGCTCCTTGGGAAAAAAACGAGAATTTTTAATAACATATTAATATCCCGCGCGGACATTTAAGGATATTCGAAATTTTTCGAATGTACGTCATAGTTGAGAAAAATAGTGTTGATATAGCATATTAAGTAAACCAAGTCTGCGAGCTTCGGTTAAAAGTCTTTATAATTAAAATTTACAATTAAAAGGGCAAAAATAATGGAAATTATAAGTGTCATAATTCTTGTTTTTACATTATTTTAATTTAAATTTGGAGAATATTTGTTTTTATATTCTTTCAATTTATATTCAAAGAATACTTATTTTTATATCCTTTCAAATGGCATTAAGAGTTTTTGTTTTCATATCCTTTTAATTTAAATGTGCAAAATTGTCATTTTCACATTATTTGCATTTAAATTTTAAGAATTCTTATTTTAATATTCTTTTAATTTAACGTTCCACTGAACTTCTCCCAAAACAAAATCAGTATCCAAACGTCAGTCAGGACTTGACATCTCGGAAAATTTCCTAATAACTCCAAAATGGGATCGTGTTTTTTTAAACATTAAAATTCAACATCGAATAATTTAGAAGATCATCGATTTGAAAAAATGCAAAAAAGAGTTTTCCATCAAATAAAAACAAATCGCCGTCTCCCCCCCCCCCTCTCTCTTTTCTTCCGCCTGTTTTTTACACTTCTCTGAAACATCGACCTTGACGAGTTTTGAGCGGGCGATACGCGGTATCGTCTTCGAGGAATTAAAGTTTTGGAGAGTCGGGGGAAGACACGAGAAACGGTCGTCGAACCGCGCGCGATCCCGTCGACGTTAATTCTCGCGATGACGTTCTCACAACGAAAACGTGAGACAACTGCCCAATCAAAATAACAAATTATACGAAGCATATACATACATATACAAATATGACATATATACATAGCCAAATATGTATGACGTGCAGCTACGAAAGTAGAAAAATATAATAATAATAATAATAATAATAATAATAATACATCAAAATATGAACCCAAGCAGATAATTAAGCTATAACTCATTGGAATTAAATAATACAGCATTTATAATGCCATAAAACACGAATATAAACATTCAAATATGCGAAAGAATAAAATTATATAGCAATGTCAAAAAAATAATGAAAAATAATAATTCAATTCAGGAAAGGCCTCAGGCCACAGTAACGGGTATGAAATCATGTGCGAGTTTAATCATTTTTTTTCGTATGAAAAAGTGATTCACTAATAAAATTAATCACACATCTATTTAGTATGAATATCAAGCTGTTAAAAAATAAATATATATTTTTTGATGTACAAAATGGCCGACTACTAATATTTTCTTTTGTTATCTTTTTTTCAGGCACTCCGCGGCGTGACATTTAGCACCCACAATTTTTTACCTAAAACAAAAAACAAAAATTCTCGTCAATCTGCATTGGAATACCTAGAGAAGTAGATACGGAATAAAAAAAATATTGTTTTATTCAAAAGTTGTAGGTATTTGGACTTAAGAAATGATTTTTCAGTGAAAAATTTCGTTATAACTGCTCATAAAATGAAAAGTTTTCAATCAATCGGAAATTCCGTACGTACTTCTCTGCGAAATGCAATTAGGAACATAACTTTTAAATTTGAAGTAATTCGAGTGAAAATTGTTGAAGTTATTCGTCACGCCAATTGGAAAAAAGCTGTTTCGAGAAGTTTCGAGCAGTCGGCCATTTTGTAGATCGAAAAAAAAGATATATTTTCTAACAGCTTGATATGCATACTAAATAGATGTGTAATTAACTTTACGATGTGGCTGAACTTTGCATCGTTGGAACACAACGAAAATTCTTATTAATTTCTTATTTATATTATTATTCGAAATCATATTTTGCAGATTTATTGTAAATTGCTAAATGGGAAGCTTAAAAAATGTTTTGGTGATTTTCTTAACTTTTACCTGCCAATGGAAATTTTCGAAACAAAACAAAAATCATTTTCGTTGCATTCCAACGATGCAAACTTCAACGTCATAATTTTATGAGTCAATCACTTTGTCATACGGAAAAAATGTTAAATTCGCACATGATTTTATACCCGTTACTGTGGCCTTGGTATACGTAATGCAAGGGTATACGTAAAAACCCGTAAGAACATACGACCTCGGGAAATAAAGAAATAGTTGATAAGTAAGACGAATCGTGATAGAATGTCTAATAATTAATAAAAACAATTTCTAAAAATAATAATTAACAATAAACAGGATGCCCTGTCATGAATGGATAATCCTGCAACTGTCGGTAGGTCAAATCAAGTCCTACTACATGCTGGAATTTCAGTTCAGTAAAAGTCCCACGGTTTTCTAGATTTCGGTCTTTGTTATTTTATGAAAAAAAAAACATCTGCTTTTGGTTTTTTGCATGCCATTTCTACAAATTATATGAATCGCCAATAACTAAGCAACTTTTTTAAGTAATTGGCACGACATGCGTAGTGCATTTTTTTTACACCGCAGGCTATCAAAGTCAGATGTTCGAATTGGTTTGTATTAAAATTCTGCATAAGATATTTTTTCATAAAGTTTCCTTAACATTTAAGGTTAAAAAGAAGACTTTTCTAAATAAAACAAATAACCAAGAGTATTTTTTTTAAACCGCCTTAAAAAAAGTTATCATTAGTAGAAATGGCATGCGAAAAACCAAAAGGACATGATTTTCATCTCGAAAAGCGTGGGACTTTCACTAAACTGAAATTCCAGCATATAGTAGGACATGATCTGATCTGTCGACAGTTGCAGGATTATCCATTCATAACAGGACACCCTGTACATCGCCATGAAGTATTTACAAATTAATAATAACGAAATACAAAGATATAGTAATACACTAATGTAAATAAAGTCCAATGATAATAAGCAACATATGACGAAAGGCGACCGTCCAAAAAAAAACCGTGTGTGATGATTTCTTGCAGGGAAAAGTACCGCATCTCCTCGACCGTCAGCGCATCAGCACAAGAGAAGTGAAAGTTTTTTTTCTTCATAAATTGATATGGAAAAAAAGTGAATTAGGCGTGCTTTCTTATGAAATTAGTGGTGCGATTTGTGGGTCGAAGAGCATCAGATCGAATGAGGACGTGAAGCATAATAACGCACATTAACGACGGGGGAGGGGGGAGAGAGAGAGAGAGAGAAAGAGCGTAAGAATCCAATAAGAAAAATATTCTCGCGTCCTCTTGCGGAGCCTCCCAGGAAAATTAAAATGAAAAAAAAATCTAAAAAATGCAATTATAATGACGAAAGTGTACAGTCTTTTTCGAAAATCCTTGCCGGGTTTAGGCGACGCGATGTCTCTCGTAAGATTGACCCAGAAAAATCTCCTCGTCCGCACCTCTTTCGCGGGTCCATTGAGGTGAGGTGACCTCTTTGGGCCAATTTCATTTCCTAGGCGGCGTTTCACCGCGGTATCTTGCTGACATTTCAAAATTGCAGTGTCAGTCGATGATTTCATTCTTATTGTTATCCATTTATGAATGGTAAATCACTAAAGTAGTATTCTCGATTTAAAAAATCGACATTTTTCTTCCACTGCTTACCGTTTACCTAATTTTCGAAATTTCGAAAAAGTAGTCATACAAAAGTTCCATTATTATGCTAAAACGTTTTTTTTTTAATTTTTCATCTCCCTTCGCCCTAGTTGCCAAACGCACCTACATCGATTGGTCATGCAACATCAGTGTTACTTTATTTAAGGTAGTCCTATCACCAGGCTTCAATCTATAGGATTTTCATAATTTTTTTTAAGCCCCACTAAATATATTAATAATCGTCTCTGTAAAATTTCAGGGTCGTTTATCGACCTAATTACAGAGAAAAAAATATTAAAATTGCGTATTTTTGTGAAGGAATTTCGAGACGACGTACAAAAACCCAATTTCCGGTTGCTACAAAAGTGTATGTAATAGTGGGAAGTCGTCAGATTCTTAAAAATAATCAGATTTACATACTTAAGGGGTTACCCCCACTTGCGATTTTGAAAAAATCGATTTTTTTTATTGCATTTTTTTTGAAGTATAAGTATCTGAGAATATGTCCTGAAAATTTCAAGTCGATCCGAACAAAATTGACTGAGATATGAGCGTTGAAAGAGAAGAATCCGTTGTGTAAACGACCGGAAATTGAAACTTTAAACGCGTTTTTCTCAAAATGGCATTTCTGAAGTCGGTGACCAAGATTACTCGAACACTAATGAACCGATCTTCTTGAAATTTTGCAGGCTTATTTAATACATAAAAATGTAGTCTTTAATCGTTCGATTTTTTTTTTCGAAAAAATGGTCGTTTTATAGCCAAAAAACGGCCGTTTTTTTCGTTAAAATCGAACCATTAACTTTGACTGTCCGCCATTTTGTGAAAAATGAATATTTTTTAAAATCCTTCGATTAAAGACTAGTTTATACTTATATTTGACTAAATCCAACCGCATTTTTTTTTTAGATGATCCACTTCGCCGCAATGTTGGTCACCGCAAACCGTGTATATAAAAACATTATTTCATTGACGGCCATTCTGAAAGTTCTTCAAGATGTGTTCTTTAAGATGGTATATTGATCGATTAAAAAAGTTGCGTAGTTCTCTTTAAAAAAAATGCATGAAAAAGGCCTTTTTTGCGCTACAAGTGGGGGTAACGCCTTAACACTTGTAGTAATCCAGTGCTCTCAGAAAAAATTACGCTTATTGACCTAATTTTTATGTAATATCAAGTTTAATTTGAACTTCCGGTATTGGATTTATTGGCACTTGCTACGATAAAGAGACCTCACAGCAAGGCAATAGCTGACTGTAGTCCTAACCTCATCTCACTCATTCGAATTTCCACATATATTTCATTTCTAACCGACATATTTCGCCGACACAAATTTTCCACGCTTTTTACCAGTCGTGGGCCAAATACAATGCTTTATTTTTCCCGCACCTGACATAGTTTTGACAGATCGACGTTGAAAAGCATGGATGTTAAACTCGCCTGGTTGAGTAAAAGGAGACGGAGATAGAACCAGAATTGCCAAATATCAAACCTAGAAATACTGTGCGAATCGTTGTAATAACTGTTTTTTCTATTTTTCTAATTAAATGTGAACATTAATTAAACAGTTTACACATGGAAAATTTACTTATTACAAATTTTGGCTTTTGCATATGTTAAAAATATAAATTGTACAAGTCTCAAGTATGATCAGTGGTATGACTAGTGTGAAGGGATAGGACTACCTTAAACAATAATAACTCTGTTGTTTATCAATATTCACCAAAGAGAAAAATACTCAAACTCGGCAAGACTATGTACCAATTACCTGTAAATTCTCGACCAGGTAACTCCAACATTCTCATCAGAAAAAAATACCACAAACCGACCTGTTTTTCGTCCTCAAGCCTATGCAGAGCCTAAGCTACCATACAATCCTAAAATCCATTCGCCCCAAAAACGCGTGCAAATCATTCAAACCTCCGCCACCAATGAAAAAAAAAACCCCCCTCCTCGGCCGTCGTACAATTTCGACTCGCCACGATCTCAGACCAAGAATCGCACATCGTGCCCTCTTTTGTCTCCCATTCAAGAATGGAGGGCTTGAGGCCCTCGCGACACGTTTCGCGTTTGACATAGCAAAAGTTGCCTATCCAAGCACAGTCGCCGCGTTTTATCACGCAAGCCATTCATTATTAGAGCCTATTCTTCGCAGGACAGTTCGTTATACGCGCGCAATGTGATGTATATTCACCAATGTTTCTCGCTCTTCGCTGCCACCGACGTCGAGCTTTCCGTTTATGCACGCAGCCAATGGCTATGTGTGCTTCGCCTTTGCCGCTGGTCTTACGTACATACGTATAATATAAATACACTTCACAGTTACCACCCCCGCTCGTCACGAAAGCGCCAGAAAGAGCAAGAGAGAGAGAGAGAGAGTGAGAGAGAAAGAGACGAGAGTGGCAAGATGGCAAAATGCACGAGCGCGCAAAAACTTCGACCCGATTCCCGCTTTTACCTCTCTGTGTTCGCTGTTCCAAACTATGTATATCATATCACACGTGTACATATAAACAAGCACACATACACACACACACACCCAAGAATGAAGAGAACTAAGAGAGAAAGAGAGAGGCAGACGGTAAAGGACGGCAAATGACAGAGGCAAGATATATACGTGATCCATTACATATGTATATGGGGTATGTAATATATTATTGATATAGAAGAGGTGTTTCAACAAGGCATCGTTGGCGTGACGCAAATCCGGCCACTCGGCATCCCGATCGGAATACGTATGCCTCATATACATATATACATATGTGTGTGTGTGTGTGTGTGTGTGTGTGTGTGTGTGTGTGTGTGTGTGTGTGTATATATATATACCGGGTGTGTCATTATAATCTTACACCTGATTTATTTAGAAAAATACTGCTCGAATCAAGTATTGAGTACAATAAAACTGTTAGGGGTCAAAGGGGGGCGTTGAAAAAAAAATGTCGTCCAAAATTTTAAATGGCGACGTTAAGGGGCTATACCAGTGTGACACTTTCGAAAAATCGATTTTTTGCCTTTTTCGAAAGTTTATACTTTCAAAAATATCCTGTCAAAATTTCAAGGCCGTATCTCTATCATTTTCTATCATTTCTATCGTGCAAAAATCGATAGTTAAATCTTTAAACTCGTTTTTCTCAAAATGAGATTTTTCAAATATGCTGACATTGTAACTCAAAGAGCAATTATCCGATTGACTTGAAATTTGAACTGAGTACTTTTGAATATATTTACTCTACAATGACGTAGGATACTTTGCATTGGATGAAAATTGACGATTTGGCATTGAAAAAAACGACCATTTTATAGGCAAGAAAACAGACTTTCTTTTTTCATAACTACGCCATTTTGTTAGATTTGGATATTTTTCGAAAATCCTACGTCATTGTACGGGAAATACCTTCCAGTTTAACATTTTTTTCCTTTTACGGTTTGAGCTACTCAATCGGTCGGAATCATGTCAGCAGTGGAGGAACTTTTTTTTGGCGCCTTCGAAGGCAGCGCATACGTCGCTTGGATCTCAATATTTTTCTATGAAAAAAATATGTAATATAGATCAAATATAGCCAAATATATTCTTAATTTTCCGGAACATTTAATTGAGTACTTTTCTTACAAAAAAGTTCCCGAAAATCACCCAAATTTTCAGCGTTCACACTGGTATAGTCCCTTAAAATAGTCGGCATGTTTTTTTTTAAATGGTATCATGCATTTTTTTCACAAAAAAAAAATGGTCAGGCCGAATCTAAAAAGTAGGAAAAGTTTTTAGAAAACGGTCATAATTTTTAGGTTAGAATACCATTTTTGGTATTTTAGCGCCATCTAGAATGGTACCACGAGGAGGTAAAGTCTTCAACGTCCCTGGTGTTAAGTGTGCGTGTGAGTTTGTTTCCGTTTGCCTGTGTTTGTTTAGGCTTGTTCGATAACCCAAACAATCTCACACGCATACTTACACTTGGGTTTGTTTGATAACGGAAGTGACGAGCCGCAGAGACCTAATCCTTGTTTGGGTTTGTTTGGGTTATCGAACCAATCCAAGCAAACGCCAACAAACCCAAACAAACTCACACCCACACGCACACTTACACTAGGGGATGTTGAAGACTTTATCTCCTTGTGGTATATTCTGGACAGGGCTAAAATAGTCAAAAATGGAAGTCTAACCTAAAAATTATGAACGTTTTCTAAAAACTTTTCCTACAAAAATTGTTAGTTTTGTTCTGATAAATGTGGTGAAGGCAAAAAATCATGAACCCACTTTTGAAAAAAAAAAACATTTTTTTTAACGTCCCCCTTTAAACCCTAAAAGTTTTATTATACTCAATACTTGATCGGAGCAGCATTTTTCAAGATAAATCAGGTGTAAGATTAAAATGGGACACTCGGTATATATATATATATATATATATATATATATATATATATATATATATATATATATATATATATATATAAAGTGCACCCGCTCATCTATAATCGGGCCACTCTGACGATTCCCTGCCGCTCTCTCGTTCTTCCTCACATACACGTCCCGTTCTCTTTCTCTCTCTCGCCTACTCTTCCTCCTCGGGCTCTCTCTCTCTCGATACATATGTACAGTTTCGATGGCAGGGAGGGTGAGTTTCGACGGCTGCGAGCCGCGAAAAGAGCAGGAGAGGCTCTTTTAATACTCTCGACTCAGGTACTAATGAGTGGTCCAGTTACAATTCAACACGAAATTCACCGCGCTCGACCAAAGTTCCCGGCACTGAGAATTTGTCAAAGTTATACGAGTTGGCTCGTGAAGATTGACGTTCTTTTTATTCTTTCGGTGGAGAATTCGGTGGCGGTGCTTTTGAACGATTGTGGACTGCCAGAGGTAAAGTAAATAAGTTTTTACACAAATGTAGAATAATTCGACAATTGTTTTTGAGTTTTTGAAAGTGTGAGGAAATTCTGACAATGTTTTGCTGTATGAAAGCTTCGGTGAGGCCATTTTCACACCAATGTCGACTGAACAGACAGACAGACGAAATTTTCTAAACTGATCAATTGTTTTTTGTATTTTTTTTTTATTTTATACAAATTTAAACCTTTATAACCCCATCGCGATATTTACCCTTTTTACGTGCCCGCCTCATTGGATTTTTCCCACCTTGCGGTAAATCAATTATTTTTTGTATTTTTATTATCGTCCGAAATATTTTTGTAGATTTCGATTGTGGCCTTCAGAATCTTAGAAAATCATTCAGTGACCTTTGCAGCTAGTCTGCTACGAAAAATTGAGCAAGCCGAAACAATTCATTTTCATTGTACTCCAACGATGGAAACTCCAACCTCATTAGATATCATCAGTCTTCTAGCCTCACCAGCTTAATTTCAACCACGAATGAATAATATATAAACACTATCGTTTTATAATATTAGGGAGGTTACGTTATTTTCTACGTATTGTCTTCTGTCCGTATATTTATTTTGATTTTTTGTATACATTCTCATTATGATTTTTAGCTTTCGTGCATTCTCAATTATAATCCTATAATGACGATCGAATTGATAGAAGAGATACGAGTTGAAGCTAATTAAGCTAATTATGAGTAGATCACTAATTGGATCAGAAAGTGATTTTTTTCCGCCTCCGGAGCACTAAGCATACGAAGCAACTGTGGCGGTTTTTATTAAGAGAGGGGGAGAGAGAGTGTGTGTGTGTGAGAGAGAGAGAGAGAGAAAGAGAGAGAACTTTTTATTTCAGTCCCATGAGCAAAGGTGCTGGACTCTCGTGAATCTCACGATTTCCAGAGCGCGTGTATATACGTATGTATCTGCGAGACATTAGGTAGGTGAACGTTACGAGACGAGACGTTTATGATTTATGCGCTGCTAATAAAACGCCAAGTAATTGTTCGCGATATATAATTATACCCGTGTTGGTACGGGGACTAGTGCAGACGTTTCCCGTTCGCTTTTCGTTGTTCTCCCTAACACACACACACACACACACGCGCGTGCACAAGCGAGGCTCTCGTTACGCCGAGGGACCTCGTAAGCCACGGGACTCCATTTTGCATGAATAATGCCGAAGAATTGGTGCAAATTTGGACCCGGAGGGAAGAACAGGGAGGCTGGACGAGGCTTGGCATGAATATGGACCCCTCATGATTTTCAAAGCCGCGCTCGTCAACCCCATCACATAATCGAATTCCGTAGACTCGACCCGAAGTCAAAGAATGGAGACGCTATATTCGCATTGCGAAAACAAAAAAAAAAAAATTTGGACAGAATCGCGCTCAATAAAGTGGCGCGTCGTTTTATCAACGGCTGGTCAATTTCATTCGGCGAGAACAGTCGAAATTGACCGACGTGGATAGGTCATCCACGTCGAGCAGCGCTGACCTGGGTCACTACCCGGATGGATGACCGCGTACCGGCCTGCGCGCCGTCTACCGAGCGGGACACCAGTTTTATCGAATTTCCGCTGATAACGCGATGAAAGTCACTACAGATACGGACGCCTGTATCGGCGCGGGTTTTCCGTAGTTTTCCCGTGCCCCCATGAGCAAAAAATCACGACGGTGAAGCTCGCATCGCCGGAGTGCAACGATTTTTTCTGTTGCTTCATTTTTATTATTATTGCTTTTTTTTAGCACGTGTGATTAATTATAATGTGTTATTTTAAATAACAATAAATCATTGTGCAGACCGTCGATTCTATATAAATCAAAGTAGGCGTCCAGTCCCATGCAGAAATTTTGACCGGGATACCCTATGTCCGATCAAATCCCGATCAGGATTTGTCATGGATTCCCCAAAACCGGTATCCCGGTTAGAATCCAACTTGCATCAGTATCGGCATATGTACGACGACGATGGCATCATTTTGAAAATTTTAGCGTCACGTGTATTTTCTTTATTACTATGGAATTCCTATCTATAGATAGGAATTTCTTTCTATAGATTCCTATCTATAAAATTCCTATCTATAGATAGGAATTACATAGTAATACAGAAAATACACGTGACGCCAAAATTTTCAAAATTATGCCATCGTCGTCGTACATATTCCCATACTGATGCAAGTTGGATTCTAACCGGGATACCGGTTTTGGGGAATAAGTCTCTGTTTATACCCACCGACATGTCGGTGGGTATGAACATGTATTTAAGACAAATTAAAATCAAATTCACAATGATTAGATTAAAATTTACACCAACCGTGAGTTCTTACGTATGTCGAGAGAAAACATTTCGTCGAGGCAAAGAAATTTTTGCAAGAAAAGTTGTGAGTTTCAAATATTACATTATAAATATGAAAAAAATCACAAAATGAGTTGTGAATTTCCTCAAGTTGAAGAAAATAAAAATCGAATTCACGACAGTTATATTAAAATTTACACCACAAGTGTAAACGTATTTTGAGAGAAAACATTGTGTTGAGGCAAAGAAATGTTCGCACAAAAAGTTATGTGCAAAAATTTCTTTGCCTCGAGGCAATGTTTTCTCTCAAAATACGTACGAACTCACTTTTGGCGCAAATTTTAATCTAATCATTTTGAATTTGATTTTAATTTGTCTTAAATACGGAAAAAATCACAACTAATGTTGTGAATTTTTTTTGTATTTATAATATCTTGTCAATACATTTGCATTCACAGATTTTGATGTGAATTTTTTTTAATTCAGATCAAAATCTCGCGATGAGCGCGATCTGCCATTTGAATCTTTGGACAAATTTTGTTTTACTGATAGTTTAATGCACCAAAACTTAATAAATGTTATTTATTTTTATAATAAATTTAACATGTCATAATTCCATTTTCGACAGTTTATTTCAGCCTGTATTCACCCGTGATCCTTCCCAGATTCCTCAATGATTCCATGGGAAATCCATCTAGAGTCATTAAAGGATCCGGTTCTGGATCCCTAATGGAATCCAGTTTACGGATCTTACATTTAGTCTTCGAATCTGATCCGATATCGGACTAGATCCCGACTGGGAGCCCGGGATACAAGTCAGAATCCAGCTGTATCCCTGCCAAACATTTCTGCACGGGATGATGCCTTATTCTTTGGTTTTCGTTACCATGCCATGGCGTGCTTTATTTGAATCGTATTCGTAGGTCTGAGGGCTCGAACCTTTTCAGTCTTTTTACCACTGAATTTGTATTGAGTAAGTTTGTCGCCAATTCATTAGGATGGGTTGCAAGCCTTGTTTCGTAATTTTCACTAAATCTTTTGATCACTTTGATCGCTGTATCTAACTGGAGATCTCGGTGGATTGCCCTGTTTGTCACATCCCGTGTAGAAATTTGGGTCGGGAATGAGTACTGCCCCTGATCTGCCTTCCCTAGATAATACTAGGCTCTGGTCGGGCCTTCCACCCTGGAATAGGTTCGCGATGTAACGGGTCTAAGACTAGGTCCCGAACCGTCGTTGCCTTTTGGGGAACCGATCAGAAACGGGCCGGGGAACAAGCCGTAAATGACCAGGAAAGTTGTAGGGAATAGATCGGGAAATAGCCAAGAACAAACGAGGAAATTAAAAACGACGTTTCAGCGTTTTTGAAACCCTTGAGGAGGTAAAATTGGACGTGTATTCAATTTAGTATTTCGACAACATATTGTTTGTTGGTTATCTACTTGCTAAGGTAGTATATGAGTGTATACATACGCTTACTCGCTTTTCCCAATATGCAAAGAGACCGAAAAACGTACACAGATCACCATCCGAGCGAAAAAGGTCTAGAGTGCAAAGGGCTATTTCACAAGTATCGCAAAATCATAAGCGCAAGTGCACGCTGTAAGCATAGCATTTCTGTACGTGGTACAACTAACAGGACGAACTTTTATCCTCGTACGATGGTACTTTGCTTACGCGAAGCGCTTCACTTGTAGCCACCTGGCGGATCGTTGGCGAAATACATTTAGGTGTCTTCCCGGCTGGAACATTGATATTTCCCAACATGGCGACAAGGTGTTCAAAAACCACGAATTACCTGCTTTACTTTTTTGCCTCTTGAAATAATTTGGCTATTCTTTATGCTCAAATCATTAGTTATCGTAATCCCGGTATTTATGATAAGCATTGTTATCCTCGACGATTATCATTGATGAAATGAATGCTTTTAATGATGAATGGAATTACAACAGATGTATTAGTTTCATCTCAATCAATTGTAAATATCTTCGATGAGGTGAAAGGAAAGTAGCTTTTCTTTAGTTCTTAAATACACACTGTAAAAAATTATTTGAAATTTACAATACATTTGAGATACAGAAAGAATTGAATTTTACGAACTCAGTAGATGAAATTAAATTTAAAACACTTGTACCGTAAATTTAAAACAGGAACATGAAATTCTAACGTGGATATATAATTTAATAGATGCAACATGGAATTTCAAAGACAAGTTTGTAAATTTGTGGGAAATGTTTCGTATTAACCCGTGTCTTCAATTGAAAACTACTACGAATGTATAATAAATCAACTATAAAAAACGGAGTATTGAAAATACAAACCGAGTTTGAAATTTATTTACGGCTGCCTGAAAAATATAATACATGTGGAACCGAATTGGAATTGGAAAGTATCGCGATTGTACCCCTATCTGATATTATTTCTCATCGACGCTGAGTTAAATATAAGACAAATATCTTTAGGAATATCGATGATATACTTCTCGGAATAATACCAT
>OZ023317.1:28921600-28929100 GCA_964007375.1 Ophion obscuratus | reverse complement strand
ATTGACTGAGGTATGAGCGTTGAAAGAAAAGAATCCGTTGTGTAAACAACCGGCTAATTGAAACTTTAAACGCGTTTTTCTCAAAATGGCATTTCTGAAGTCGGTGACCAAGACTACTCGAACACTAATGAACCGATCTTCTTGAAATTTTGCAGGCTTATTTAATACATAAAAATGTAGTCTTTAATCGTTCGATTTTTTTTTTTTCGAAAAAAAATGGCTGTTTTATAGCCAAAAAACGGCCGTTTTTTTCGTTAAAATCGAACCATTAACTTTGACTGTCCGCCATTTTGAGAAAAATGAATATTTTTTAAAATCCTTCGATTAAAGACTAGTTTATACTTATATTTGACTAAATCCAACCGCATGTTTTTTTTTCAGATGATCCACTTCGCCGCAATGTTGGTCACCGCACACCGTGTATATAAAAACATTATTTCATTGACGGCCATTTGCCACTAAACAATGTAATATTTTTCAATAAAAAAATTACTGAAAGTTCTTCAAGATGTGTTCTTTAAGATGGTATATTGATCGATTAAAAAAGTTTTGTAGTTTTCTTTTAAAAAATTCATGAAAAAGGCCTTTTTTTGCGCTACAAGTGGGGGTAACGCCTTAAATTCGCAAAAACCAAAATGGAGAATTTATTATTCATTTGTTCCCATTGTTTGAACTGTTAGTTAAGTTGGTTCTCTGGTTGAATGGTCAAAACCCAAAAACAAGACATTTGATGGAATCCTATTCATTCTTCAATAAATTTCATTATATCGGCCAAAAATATAAATCAATAGATATGACTTATTTTCGTTAAACAATATAAATAAATAATTATGACTTATTTTCGTTATTTGTTCGAATTGTCGAAAGCTCAAAATCACGAGATTCGCATTGGAGCCCAACTGACCCAGAATGTCCCATCTACATACACACGTGTGTATGGCCACAGAACAATGCTCGAAACGGGACAGGTAATTTCGTCCTCGAAAGAAGGCTAGCTCAATTTCATTAACCACGCGCTGAATCGGTGCGCCGTACTTTTTTCGATTCATTTTTTCAACGCGACTGCGGCAAAACTCGCAAAAACATCCGAGCCAAGTATTTGCACAAGTCCCAGCAAATTTCACTGCAGTATTTGTAGCTATAACTTGAACAAAAATAAGAAGCCCCCACAAACGCACTCTACATTCACCATTTCTACCGTGGCAAAAATAACGATGTTTATTCCGTCACGTCTACCTGTGCAATTTTCCCGTCAGACCAGCACACACACCGCGGACACTTCGAACGGACCACTTTTTTTTTTCTTTTGCTCATCCAACCTGTGCCGACCTGAGCGAAAAAAAGAATCATAACTACCGGCAATAATTGATACGCTTTCCATTCGTGTATCATTTGCTCGAGCGAGGTCGTAGTCAGGCTCTTCACGGATCCTACTTCTTCTCGCGATCATCGCGCTACACGTCAAGAACTCCTCTCGAAAGATGTATTCTATTTTTACGAATCGTTTGTTTAACCAAACTTCGCGTGTCTGTGCGCTGCGGAGAGCGGCGGGTGCACCATCCGGGCGGTGGTCCTATTAACATTTATCCGCAGCTCAGCCAAGCACGGGCGTGCAGACATCGACGAAGAGTCATCACCATGACTAGTTGCTTCAGGCCAATATATATATATATATATATATATATATATATATATATATATATATATATATATATATATATATATATAGCAAACACACGCATATAAACCCGCTTATTTCCATCTCGTGCCATAACATTCGCTTCTCGTTTTAAGAAGAACGGCCGGTGCGAACAGCGTCATCGCAACGAAAATGGACCGCATCGACAGGTACAATTTTTTCGGGTAAAAATACATCGGTTTTGAAGCTCGCGGTGGTCCAAATTGGGACCGATACTTCTGTCATGCAGCAGGCGGTCCTTCGAGTTAACGCCTTGGGCCACTCTAGAGGCCGAAAAATAGGCTTTTTGGAGATTTTTTTTTCAGAAAAACTACAATATAAATCGAGATTACAGAAAAGGGTCTTTATCATACAGGGTGTCCAATAAGAAGTTGCTGAAACTAATCGACTGTCATTTTAAAACACGTGCACAGAATCAGAAAAGCCAAATTGCTTCAAATAGAGGAAACTCTGCAGTTTTAAACGCACATAAATAAAACCCAGTCAAATATTTTTTATGTCAATTTATTACATCTTATAAAAATATCGAAAAAGTACAGTGATTAATGATAGATATTTTCGAAGTGCGAACCGTTAGATTGTGCACGAAAATCAATTCTCTTTTGAAAACTGTGAAAAACTGTGTCCAACATATCGTTCGTAATGCCGCGAACCACTTCCTGGATGGCCGCGATCAGTTCTTCTACTGTGCTGGGATTTTTAGCGTAACAATGATCTTTAATGTAACCCCACAAGAAAAAATCACAAGGGTTCGGGTCCGGTGAGTACGGAGGCCATTCTAGTCCGCCTTGAGCAAATTTAGGGTACCCCAGACCGATTACTCAAGTCCCATATACGCGATGAATAGCTTCAAACACCTCATGAGTCCGGTGCGGCGTCACTCCATCTTGCATGAAGTAACATTTTTTAACCAGTCCCCTCTTTTTTGCATATGGGAAGAATTTCGTTTCCAAAATCTGCTTGTAACTCTCTCCTGTTACCGTAGATTCCAAGAATTGCAAATAAATTCCTTTTACTGCAATCACTGCCCATGCCGTTACTTTCTGTGGATGAAGGGACTTCGCTAGCGATATGTTGTGATTTTCCGTTCCCCAAAACCGGTAATTTTGCTTGTTTACGTACCCATTCATCCAAAAATATGCTTCATCGGAATAAATAATCAATTTCTCATTAAATTCTTCGGCTTCAAACATTCCCGTAATAGTGTTACAAAATTCGATGCGTTTCGTCATGGCATGTTCAGTTAACAATTGATGAGTGCTTATTTTATACGGATGAAACTTTAAAAAATATTTCAAAATGTTGTGTAATGATGATTCGGTTATTTTTAATGCTTGAGCACCTTTCCGAATCGAATCATTTGGATTTTGTTTGAAATACTTTTCCAGTTCGTTGATGTTCCCTGGTGTAGTCACCGTAACAGATGGACCTGGCAACTCGTGTCTACGGTCCTGGAGTGTACCATACTTCACGAAGTTATCGATTATCCTACAAAAATTAACGTAAAATTACTTCAATGCAGTTTAATTGAATTGAAACACAAGTTGTGTGATATGTGAATATGAATAAATATTAAATTCGTACCTTTTCAGAGTGTTTTCGCTGGCAACTCTATGAGTTCCAAACTTAGTACGAAACCCCCTATACGCATTACTATAAATTTTTCCCCTCGAGAAGAAGCATTCAATGAGATATACTTTTTCTTCCGTGGTGAGCTCATTCATTGTGACGCGCGTACTTGCTTCAACCACGGCTGGAATAAAAGTGCGGGGCCTCAGGTATGCGCCTCAGAAAAAGGGACCCCTATTGAATTCATGGAGGGAAGAGACACTTATTTAGTTTTAGCAACTTCCTATTGGACATCCTGTACATATCAGTGACTGTATACAATAATTTTTGTGAAGCGATTATGTTCAAAATTGCGGCTGTGCAGCGCTTATGTCAAAACTGCATTTTTTAAGTTGGCCCGAAACATAACTCAGACAATTTTCAACCAATTCTCTTGAAATGTCGAATATATCTTGAAAAATACATTGTCTATGGAAGTGCGTAAGATTTTATTTTATATTGCATAGTTCATTTGTCATCAACAATTATCTGACGATTTTTTAGGCAAATTTTTGAAAAGTGAAAAATTCGCCTCAAAAATCGTCAGATAATTGTTGATGACGAATGAACTATGCAATATAAAAAAAAAATCCTACGTACTTCCGTAGACAATGTATTTTTCAAGATATATTCAACATTTCTAGTGAATCGGTTGAATGTCTGACAAGGAACATCCCCAAGGTGACACCCTTCGATTTTGTTGAAATTTGGATATGTTATAAAGCACCGAAAAGTAAGCGATACGAATTTTTTTTATCGACGGAAAAACGGTTTTAAGGGGTGAAACCATCCCTCGAAAAAAGGCATCCTAGGGGTAATATAGCAGTTTTCATTGGATTTTTTTTTACGAAAGGAATAAAATACGTGGTCAAAAGAGCTTTTAGGTTTTAAAATGTATGTATTGAATTATGTAAAAAAAAATTATTTGTCAAAAGTATAAAAAATGGCGGCGCACGAGTCACTATAGCACTACTGTTTTTCAGCCAACCCTCTCCGCGGCACGCTGTAGAACTTCCGTAAATTTAGTCCCGGAAATAAGAGTGAAATGTTTTCGTTAATTATATTATTTTTAGCAGTCAAGTACGGGAGGAATTAATAAATATTTAAAAGAAAAATAGAGACGAGTGTGAAAAAAAGTTCGTTTTTTCGACCATAATTTTCATCTCAAAAGTGATATAAATTTTGGTTACCAAAAATCGGTGTTTTTCATTAATTCCATGTATAATCCATAAAATATTACATCTTTTATCAAAATGATTCCAAAGTAACCCTCAATCTTTGGCATAAGTTGCATTTCAATACCCTGTCAAAGAAGCCCCACCCTCGGGGCTACTTTGACACTTAAAAAAATGTATATATCAAATCGTGAGGGGGTCGTGGAGCTTGGCTTTCTTATACATTTGATAGCCAAAGGACACACTGTTCTATTGGAGCAAGAAAAGTTGGTATCTAGGATGTTAAAAAAAAAGATAACTACAAAAAACTTCCAAAACTTGTTCAAAGTAGCCCTGTTTTAAGGTATATGAAGTCTGGATAGTTACACCCCAGAGAAATGATTTTCGTACTCAAAATACAGGGGAAAAAAAGGATAACGATGATTTATCTGCCAAGTCCGTTTCGTAAGAAGATTTCGAAATATTTCGAACTATTGTATTCCAAAAAAACGTACAAAGTAATCGAGTAGCATCTGTTTAAAAAAGTCAGATTACGTGCAAGATTATCATTTCGGGAGAATTACCCATATATATATATATATATATATATATATATATATATATATATATATATATATATATATATATATCTACACACGGTGATGAATTCCGCCGAGTGTACATTCAACGACATATCGCACGGTCGCGCATCAGCAAGCTCTTTGTTTCCGGTCTGTAAAACAACAATAACTGTCAGAGCATCGTGTAGAACCATTTGACGGTTGCTTGGTGGAACCAAAAGCATTTCTCGTACACTGTACATGTGAATGTACATATACATGCCGGAAGGCTATTTTGAGCCCGTTATATCGTTGTAATTTTCACTTTATTTCAGCACATTTGGCTGTTATGAAGACGGTCTGAAATTTGTTTTAACGGACTGTTGCTTTAGGCGATAGGACGGTCGTCAAAATGAACTTTGTGCGAGTGTGCTCACATTTATCCGGAGGTGGTTCTGTGGTCATTGGGTTTTTACCCGATATTGAATACTGGCGCGATTGGCTTCAAGGAAGATGTTCCTAGAATACCTTTAAAATCTTTTTTCCGCTTCCCACACGCGAGTAATGTTTTATTCTTTTCTCGGGTGAATCGAACCAGGTTCTGTTCGATGGACAATTGGTGGTCACGAATTTCCTAGTCCCGTCGTTGCCCAGCTAATTGATCCAAAAAGGCGTTTTTCGTCGAAAAATCTACGCGGGAAACTTCGCTCTGATCGAGTTGGATAATTTCGTGATCGGCGGACGATTTTGCATCGAATGGTAATTTTGTTCAATCGTTTTGAGTTGAGAATAAAAATTGGTCCTACGTTGAGAAACAAAAAATTGAATAAAAAAAATGTATTGGTTGATCCAAATAAATGTCTGACCGCGGAGTGCTACCGATATATGAGATTGTTATAATACTATGAAATATTGGAAAATGTGATTGAGTTAAATAACATATTATTTTATTTCAAAATCTCTTCCGTTTTCGGAATATCTACATTATCCTTCAACTAAAATTATACTCTACTGAAATCATTCTATATACAATCCGGAGATATATAGATGAAATAATTAAGCGGTTGCTACAACATTTTTTATTACGTACAAAAATATAATCAATAGAATGAATTATTTCTTTACTACATCGAAACGAATATGCCATGAGACGTAACATTTTCGTAGTCCGTACAATATCTAAAGTGCAATATCATGCGACTAGTATGAGATAGAGACAAGTGTATATCATGATTGAAATAGCAACGATATGGATCCGAAAGAATGGTATTTTTTGCCACAAAGTACATGTGTCATCTGGAGCAACGCATTTAGTCTCTGGTAGAAAAAAATATGGTATTCGATAAAATAAATGTTCATTGCAATCAAAAGAATATATTTGTGAATTCGCGAAGTCATGCTTTTAATATGATTCTACGTGCACTTGCAAAAATTTCTTGATTGTTGGTTCGAATAAATGTACACTCACGAGAATTGCTGAAGTATTTGAAAAATCGCATGCAGTTCTTTGGAATAGGATAGAATTGTCACAATAAAGTGTTTGATCGAATTCGTTTTATTAAAAAAAATTGAAAACTTGCAATTATTTTTAAATCTTGAATAAAAAGTGAGCATTAGAATGATCATCCACGATAATAGTGGAGAGAATATCAGATGTCCAATAGAATATGCATGAAGAGAATATATCAGATATCAACTGATAAGAACAGACACTGCACTTTGATCTTAGCCACAGGCCAAGAAGCGATACTCTTCGGAGTTTCTCCAGCGTTTAAGTAGATTTTCGGTTCACGCTACCCTTACAAGAACGGAGCGCGCGTGCGGCTTCTAGCGGTTACTCCGAGAACTACGGGTTTCCTCACAGGTTGCATTTTTTCAACCAAATGCGCAAGAAACAAATTTTATTTTCACATCATTTTCAAACCAATTCAGACATTTGCTTAATATTTTTCAATCCAAATAAAATATTAATATTTCAACGAATAATATACTTGAAAATCAATATCGGATATGGTGAAAAAAATTGAATAACATATTTACTCAATAGAAATTTTATCTGAATCAAACGAGCGAAATACAATTTTTCTTGTGTACTCGAATCAACAATATTCATATTGTGAATTGAAACGCTTTTTTCGGTCGTTGCAGAAAATACATTCAAAACTATATAATTTGTTCGCGATAATTTTTTAGATAGTTTCAATAATATATTGTTCTCGGCTAACAATATATCTTTTGAATGAAAAAAAAAACTTTTAATTTTATCATGTTATTGAAGTCAATAGCGTTTTGATTGGACTAATAAATCCGATTATTTACACCAACAATTTCACAATTGAATCAACGAAATTTCATTCAATAGCACCGATGATATTGGATCAATGATTTTTTTTCTCAGTGAAGGGGGGTGTGTAAAAAACCGTGGGAGTGTACGTGGAAATAAAAAACTATCTTTCGTTTCCTGATTCCGAACGTCTAC